>BPLR01020028.1:0-44401 GCA_021605095.1 Caerostris extrusa
ATTTCGTTATTTTAAAGATACAGTGTAAACATAATTGTTCTGCTTTGCCAAGTGGAATAGCAAACATAATCCTTTTTAAGTATTCGCTACTGTAAAATATACTAATGAATTATTTCTATAAGATAAGAATATACAGGGAATACTTCTTATAGTGTACTCAGTAAATAAGAATGTTCCTCAAATGTCCAATTGGTGCCCAAAGGAACAATTTCCTGCACCAATGCAGTATACCTCTGGCTTTTTATTCAACTGCAACATCTTTCATTATCATTAGAAGCATTATAATTTATGCATGTTTAATGAATTAACAAGGGAAGTTTAACAACAAACCATGAGAAAGCCACTAATACTAGTTATAAGACTAAGACCCCAGGTTAAAATCTATTTACCGAAACAATTGTATTACATCAACAAAGAGGACAGTCAAACATTCCTAAAGAAACTAAGAATAAAGCAAAACAGCAATTTTCTGTATAGGCCATTCACAGAAAAGAATCCGGAAATACAGAGAAATTGAAAGATAGCAAGTGTTGTTTTTCAATTTTTCTATGTTTTTGTAATTATAAATATTAGTGTCTATAGTGTGCTCTGTAAATAAAAAGTTGTCAAATAATCCAATTCATTTTTTGAGAACGATTTCTATAATGCAATGTATTTGTTTTTATTAACTGTAACTTATCTTTATTATGCATTAAACATTTTAATTTTATACATATTACTCATCAAATATGTATAAATTACAATGTTTAATGTATAATGAAGATAAGTTAGCAGTTTCAATAAACCCATTACATCACAAATACAACTCAATTCTAGAGGAAGCTTTAAAATCAAATATAATGCTAATACTAGATTACAAATAAAACTAATTTAAAACCTATTTACCAAAACAATTGTATTACATCAACAAAGAGGACAATCTGAAATATTCTCCTATAGAAACTAAGAATAAAAGCAAAACAGCAATTTTCTGTAAAGGCCATTCAGAAAAAAGAAAAGAATTCGGAAGTACAGAAAATTGAAAGATAGCAAGTGTTGGTTTTTCAATTTTTGAGGATGAAAATACGTTATTGGAGGGACGTTATTTTATTTTCTGATACACTCATAAAAAAGTACTGCAATACACAAAAAAAAAATTTCTGTGAAGTTTAAAAGACTCTATATTTCTTTTTAAAAAGAATTTTCACTTTTCATGTCGTGTATCGCAGTTTTATTTTTAGGGGACTGTACCAGAATCGAGTTACGCCATCTTTTCACCTGGTTACTCTTCAATAATGCCGTCTTTCGAATGAGGTTTTTTGAAAAGAATTCGTAAGAAAAGATATTTTTTTAAATTATAAAGTTATGCGGAATCGAAATCTTCACGCAGACAAATTTGATTCCATTTCCTTTTTTTTCAAAGAATTTTTCAATCGGTTCTTCAAATCATTGGTCGCATCATTTTTTTGCTTTCGAATCTGAGAATATAAAATGATGTGAAAATAAATGCAACCGTTTTTAAAAAGCGTTTTGTCGAGATATTTTTTTGTAAAAATCGCAAAACCAACCTAAAGGGAAATAATACATTTGCTTTCGTTTTCGATTGTCAAATGTACTGATAATATTGAAAAGTATTTATTTTACTCCGGGGTATTTTTGTAAAGAATACGTTGTATAGAGCATTGAAAAGAATTGTAAGGAATCGTAAATTATTCTTTTTTTATTATTTAAATACGTTTAAAAAAATACGTAGAACGAATTAAACTAATATTTTTACATGTGAAAACATTTCCTTCTGTTCCTTTTTTACATTTATTGAATTGAAATGAATGGGATAGTTTTGAAAAACATTTACTCAGGATAAAAATTTTAAGCACAGTTTAAATATGATCTTTTAAATATAATTATTTTGAGCTCAAATTAGAGCCTTTTTTAAAAGAAAAAAACGTTTTTTTTTTTTTCTAATGCAGCTGGCAAACACAGACACCTTGGTGTTGGATGCCTTAAGGCAGTGCTGCGCAGACGTACTCACTTTTGCATTACCCAGTGGGCGCGTGTAACGAAGAAGATAAATGCCGCCACGGATGCCGGAGTAACAATGCCCCCGCAACGCTCTACGATCTTATTAGACCGGGACCTACTTTTAAAGTGGATTCCGAACCACCACAAACAACCATGACACCGCCGGGACTCGAACTCGAAACCTGTGGAACCGAGCGTCAGAGCGCTAGCCACTCGGCCATTCAGGCCCAACGAAAAATGTTAACAATAGAATTATATTGTAATCTAATCTAATATAATACTTGCCAAATGGTCATTCATGATATTTTATGGTTAAATTAACATCATTATGTCATCATATATATTATTAACATAATTATATAATTTTCATATTTAAATAACGTTTTGATGTACGGAGAACGAATTAAACTAATATTTTTACATGTGAAAACATTTCCTTCTGTTCTTTTATTACATTTTATTGAATTGAAATGAATGGGATAGTTTTGGAAAACATTTACTCAAGATGAAATTTTAAATACGATCTTTTAAATATAATTATTTTGAGTTGAAATTAGTGAATTTTTTAAAAAAAAAAATGTAAGCAATATAAATATATTGTAAGCTAATCTAATATATAATACTGGCCAGCTGGTCACATTGATGATATTTTATGGTTAAATTACCCCTCATTATGTCATCATATTATTCATCGTATATATTATTACCATAATTATATAATTTTCATTTATTATTTTTATATTATATATCATTTATCATTATTTATTATATTTCATTTATATTGTTTATCATTATATTATTATATTTCATTTATATTGTTCATCATTTATAATAAGTTATCATCATCATTTATTATCATTTTTATTCCTCCAAAAAAAATAGTAATTAATTCGTAGTTTTTTTCATATTTTTTTATTTATTTATTTATTTTTGAAAAACAAAATGCACAGAATAATATAAAACATTTTATAATTATTTTGTAAAGAATTTATAAAAAAATTAAAAGATGCATTTTTAGATGATAATTAAATTGTATAACCTATAATCTGATTTGTTGTTTAGTACAATAAATGTATACTATTAATTTAGATTGGTAAAGTATTCGGGGATTTATAAAACTAATTACTTAATTTAATTACTTTTTAAACATGAGAATGAAATCATTTTGAGCTCAAATTAGACAATTTTTTAAAGAACAAAATGTTGCCTCTGTAATTATTATATTTCCGAGCTACATCATATCATGCTTTGGCCATTCACGATATTTTTAATGTTAAATTACCATCATTATATTATTTCTTATTTTCAAAAAAATATTAATTAGTTAGTAGGATTATTATTATTATTTTTTTTTTTTTTTGAAAAACAAAATGCACAGAATAATATAAAATATTTCATAATTATTTTGTAAGAATTTATAAAAAATTAACGATGCATTTTTTGGGATGATAATTAAATTGTACAACTATAATCTGATATATTTCTTTACTATGCTCAAAATAGCTAATTTTTAAAAGGAAAATGTTGACACTATAATTATATTGTAAGCCTAAACTGATATAATACCATTCATGATTTTTTTAATGCTAAGTTAAAGTCATTATATTGTTTTCTGTTCCTCCAAAATTAGTAATTAATTCATAGGTTTTTGTTTTGCTTTTAAACAGGATAATTTAAAACAGAATAATTGCATAGAATAATATAAAACATTTTCATAAATTATTTTGTTAGAATTTATAAAAAAAATTAAAGATGCATTTTTAGATGATAATTTACCATCGCAACCTATAATCTGATATGTTCTTTAGTACAATAAAGGTATGCTATTAATTTTGATGGGTTAAAATATTCGCGATTTATAAAAATTAATTACTTGATTTAATTACTGAAAGCGCAAGCAAAAAACTTTTATCTATCTTTTCACTAAAAGTTCCATTTGTGGAAAACCTGCATATAAAATCAATGAAGGATACTTCCCCATCCAGCGATTAGAAAGCAAAGTAGAAAAAAGAGAAAGTGGGGGTACAGCTTGACAAAAATTAATGCAGCAGCATCAATAATTAATTAAAACAATTCTTGCAGTACGTACAACCGTATCTCATTCATCTGCTACTCTTAGGGGAGAATACAATTACCATGTAAATCAGAAAGGGGAAAAAGGAAATTTACTTTACGCACCCTAGGTTAAACCATAAACAGCAATGAATCTACTATACAGTCTATTGATTTCAACGATTTTCCTGGCATTTCGAGTTTTCAGCAAGGAAGAAGCAAATCTGATTTATTTTGAGAATTTATTGGGCATTGTAACATATTTCAGTACTTTATTTCTAGATGAGAACAACTTTGAAATGCCTTTGTTGAACTTTGTTCAAATTATTTGTGTTAAATGGATCATTCATTAGTTGAAAATAAAAGAATCACTGGCAACGATATTAATAGAAATGGAACACTTATATCAATACAAAGAAATTGAGTTACATATGTTATTATACATAGACTTTATTACATATGTTACAAAGAAATTGAGTTACATATGTTATTATACATAGACTTTATTACATATGTTACAAAGAAATTGAGTTACATATGTTATTATACATAGACTTTATTACATATGTTATTGATTTATACATGTTACTCTTGAAAGAGAATACAATTACCATGTAAATCAGAATAGGGAAAAAAGGAAATTTATTTAACGCGCCCTATGTTAAACCATAAACAGCAATGAATCTACTATACAGTCTATTGATTTCAACGATTTTCCTGACATTTCGAGTTTTCAGCAAGGAAGAAGCAAATCTAATTTATTTTGAGTATTTATTGGGCAATGTAACATATTTCAGTATTTTATTTCTAGATGAGAACAACTTTGAAATGCCTTTGTTGAATTTTTTGTTCAAATTATTTGTGGTAAATGAATCATTCATTAGTTGAAAATAAAGAATCACTGGCAATGATATTAATAGAAAAGGACATTTTTAAAGTAGTTGGTAAATAAATTTTTTATATTATGAAATATTTTTCAAATAAGTGCATACCAGCGTGCATATAATAAGTGCATATTTTAAAAGAAAGAAAAATATTTTCATTGTAATTGTATTAACAAAAAACATAATAAAATAAATATGATTTTTAAAAAAAAAAAATTTTGCATCATTTTTACTAAATTCTTATTATATGTTATTAAAGATACTTAACATTCAAAATAACAAATAAATAAAAATACATAAAATAAATAACTTAATTCTTCAGACATTGAGTAGTAATGTAGTAAGTAAATTAATTTTTAAAGTAGTTGGTAAATTAATTTTTTTAAGTAGTTAATTTTTTTAATTACTTGGTGAATTAATTTTTATATAATGAAATATTTTTCAAATAAGTGCATACCAGGGTGCATATAATAAGTGCATATTTTAAAAAAAGAAAAACATTTTCATTGTAATTGCATTAACAAAAACATAATAAAAAAAAATATAATTAAAAAAAAAAAAATTTTACGTCATTTTTACTAAATTATTATTATATGTTATTAATGAAACTTAACATTCAAAATAACAAACAAATAAAAATACATAAAAAAAAATAACTTAACTCCTCAGATAATGAGTAGAAAAATAGTATGTAACAATAGTAAAATAGTAAGTAAATTAATTTTTTAAAGTAGTTGGTAAATTAATTTTTTTATAATATGAAATATTATTCAGATAAGCGCTTACCAGAGTGCATATAATTTCATTATAATTGTATTGACAAAAAAATAATAAAATAAATATGATTTTTTTTTAAAAAATTTGCATCATTTTTACTAAATTCTTATTATATGTTATTAATCATACTTAACATTTAAAATAGAAAATAAAAATAAAAACAAATAAAATAAGCAACTTAACTCCTCAGATATTGAGTAGTAATGTAGTTGGTAAATTAATTTTTATAGAAGTTAACTTTTTTAAATTAGCTGGTAAATTAATTTGTTTTATTATGAAATATTTTTCAGATAAATGTATACCAGGACTACAAAATGATTTCTTAATACTTATATATAGATTTAAAAAATTAAATCATCTTTAAATCTAGAAACATTAAGTATAAAATACTCTTATAGTTGTTGTTTTTAAACTCGGTTTAAAAATTTGCATTGTTGATTAATTTTATTTCTATTTTCTCTTTCACTACATATTAATTAAATCCAATTAAATGGATCAAAACGTTTGATGATAATGGAAAACATGCTGTAATTGTATCCGTATTATGCAATTAAATCAGTTTTAATTGATGAACAGAATTGAAGCAACACTTAAATAAACCTTTCTTTTTTTGGAAAGAATTCTTTTTAGTAATTAGAAATGACACATTTCGGCAGTTCAAATTAATTACTGTAAACACGCAATTTTATTTTGGGTTAAAGTAATGCTCAACACGTACTTGAGCATTACTTTAAGTTGTTACTGTTTGAAATACCTCAGGTTAAGTTCTAAGCAATTTACTTTGAATGAAAAGCTTAGAACGTCTAATTAGTGAATCAGTGAACAAAATTAATTAGTATGTCTGGTTTAATTACGCTGGCCCTTCACACTTCCAAAGAATCGCTTTTTTTTATCGAGAATGGAAGAATATTTTAATTGAAACCTATCAATGAGAGAGCGGAAATTGGTTTGGAATTTCTTGAATCATTTGGTTTTTATTTACTTTTAGTAAATCAAGCGAGTGAAATTCCTGCATTTTACTTGGGTTGACATGAGGAATTTTCTTCGAATCTTTTATTAAACCTCCGTTTGGACCAATTAGATTTATATCGAATGTGTCAATTAGAGCAATTTTAGCTTTCATTCATTATTATATTTATCGTCAGTGTGTAAAAAGCCCTTTTCAAACATGCAACGCAATGCCTGCTTTTATTAAAATCCTTAGATATCTAATGAAAATCGAATTCTTTTAATCTGATCGAAAGAATCTTTACGGCATTATAAAATTTCCAAGATAATAAAACAAACTTTTGATTTAATAAATGAACAAAGAGATGTCATTGTAGAAATTATTTTATTTAGGTTTTTCTTTTTTTTTGTTTTTAGTAATTTTGAATGAAGATTGGAATTGGAATCTGTGGAATTCTACAATATATTAATGAAAAGCAAAATATTGCCAATGAAGAAGAAAAAAAAAAAAGAAGAAATTTTTCATTCTAATGAATTTGGTACGAATGGAAATCTAGAGAAATCGTTTTGATGAATCATTGATAAAAATTTATTATTATATGCATTTAATGTATTCTCTCACAGTGCACTATTTTAGTTTATTTTTGTATAAAATTTATTTCAAGTAGGAAAAAACATTTGAAGCAAAATTTGTAAGATTTTTTTTTAATTTAAGAAAGTTTTTGTCTTTTTTTTTTTTTTAAATAATCGAGTAATCAAGCAATATATAATCAAGTTAATTGCATTACAGCAGATAATTAAAAAGAACTCGAACATGAAAATGAAAAATATATACTTATTGATATTGGAATAAATTCCCTTAACACAATACATTAACACTACCCAAAGCTAAGACAATGAAAAAAAAAAATTACCTGATATTTGCATTGTATAAATTGCTCATGCATGAATAAATAGTTGCTGTAGGAGATAAACAGCGTATTCTTACTGAACCTTAAATGAAAACAAGTGATGTAAAAAAAAATTTTTTAAGTCAATTCCTACTTTTATTTCACTATATTGCAGAAAAGTCCTTTACAAATAAAAGTTGAAATTTTCCTCTTATATCTCGGGCCCTCTATTATTAGATACATGTAATTTAAATCTAAAAAAAACTAAAATTAATTAATTTAATTTAATTAATGAATTAATATTTGAAAAAACTATATTAACATCAAGTGTCATCCACTACAAGTTCAAATACATTTTTTTTAAATTTGAGTGGATGAATAAAAAGTATTTTATTAATGACAATCAATTTGAACAAGATTTATATAGGGAGAGTGTGAACTAATAGTAGGAATTGAATGAATAGTGCAAAATTTGTTACTTGCAATAATAATGTAATTACTTTCATTATCACAAACTTTCTGTTGAAGTGCAGCAAACATTCTTCCGTGCTATCATAAAGCATTTTATTGAAATGAAATTTTGCATTTCTATTCTGTGCGAAAGAATTCTTTTTTTTTTTTTTTTTTTTTTTAATAATGTTTTTTTTATTTCAATAACTTTCACAAAAAGTTTGATGCTATAAATATCTTTCCAGTAGAATTGTCTGAAAAACGGTTTTATCGCTTCTATTCAAATAATCAAATCTTAATTTGAAAGGAAAAAATGTTACCCAGCAACCAAGGAGCTCCGTCAACCTACAAATCGTCGTCGTCGTCGTTGAAAGGAAAAAAAATGCTTCGTTTATCTGTTACATGAATTGGAGAAATTCAGATAAGAATAGATTGCTTCAAAGATAGATCTTTATTTATTAGAAGCGTGTTCTGTTATTTTTTAAAAGAAAACTAGGAAAGTGAAAGTTTTAAATCATTCAAATGCTTAAATAATGAGGGAATTTTTTATTTGCATATATAGATAAAAATATCTTTCATCGGTATTCATCATATTTTGAGATAAAATATCCTAGAAGTAACTTGCGATGTAACATCCTATAGATGTTTTATACATAATATAAATCATTTTTCATGTATAAAAAGTAGATATTTTTCAGCACTTGAACTGGATTATCTTAAATCTTAATTTTTAGACAGATTTTCAAGTCATTAATATTGAAAAACAAAATTCTTAATTACAACTTCCTAAAATTGATTATACAATTTTAATATGAATATAAAGTTCCTTATAATTTTTAATGAAAATTGTAATGGGGTATTAAATTATTATTAAATGGGCCTCATGGCTCGGTGCCACAGGTTTTCGGGTTTGAGTCCCGGTGGTGCCATGGTTGTTTGTAGTGGTTCGAAATCCACTTTAAACTGTAGATTCCCGGTCAAACATGACTGTAGGGCGTAGCACTGACAACCCTTAAAAAGAAGACATCTCATGTTTCGAAATCTGCGGCCTTGGCCCACCATGGGGTGCTGTGTCAATGATGATGATGATATTATTAAATATATGAGGATTATTTCTTCGAAATCAAGAAACTATATATATTGAAATTAACTTTGAAATATAATTTAAAATAAAAAATAACCACATGGAGACAGTTAAAACCGAATTAAAAGTTTAACATTTCTATTCCCCTATTTATAAATCCACCCAAATAATTAGATATCTAAAGAAGTAAAATTTATGATCCATTTATTTACTCTATGAATGCTATTTTGTTATATTCTATAGTAACTGTGGTTAATTTTAAAATCTTACTAATTTGTATACTTATACTTTCCAAAAATCCCAATCTAAGCTCTAAATTTTTTTTTTTATCTTTATTGTTTTTTTAATTTTGCGTATGAGACTTTAGGTGGGTTTGGTTTGCCGCTCATTTGTGCACACTTTAGTTTAAATAGACCGGGACCTACAGTTTCAAGTGGATTCAGAACCACCAACACACACCCATGCCACAACCAGAACTCGATCCTGAAGCCTTCGGTACCAGCATTCAGAACGCTAGCCAGTGGACCATCACGCCGCTTTACGTGGGAGAGAATTAGTGGAATCTATAGACCTAAAATAAATCAACATATGAAGGCCACCTAATCTTAACAGCTGTCTCACCTATCGCTTCAAACAGACTTCTCACTCAGATCCTATCCTAGCGGTGGCATGGATGTTTGTTAGTGGTTCGAAATCCACGTTAAACTGTAGGTCCCGGTCTAGTTAGCCTAATATGTGCAAAAAACGACCTTAGAGAGATAAACCAAAAAAACCTATGGAAAAAATCCTATGGAAAACATGTCTATTTTTTCTGATATCAAATCTGTTCCTATCACGATTTTCTTACAATACAACGAATAACTCGTTAACTTTGATTATTCAAATAACTCGAAATAATTCAAATAACTCGAATAACTAATAATTCGAAACCCCGTCGCACTAGAATAAAGCAAAGAAAAATTCTGCAGGCAATAACTTCATGAATCCTACAAAACTCACAAATATATATTACTTTTCTATATTTTTATAAACTGTATTTCTTAATTGCTCTCTTAAGCTGTAAACATAAATTTCGAAAATCATAATAAATTTTATACATGAATTACTTATTTATTGTGATTTTCAAAAATGAAAAAAAAAAAAAAAAGAAAAGTTTTTAAGACAGCACACGGAAAAAATCTAAGTTCCTGTTTGTCTGCTTATTTTTATTCAGAGAAAGTCTTCCTCACTCTAAGAATAATCCTGATATGAATCCTTAGTTAGGTGTTAACTTCTTAATAATGAGTTCTTACAAAGTAAGTTTGGATCAATATTTACTCAGAAATAATAGTTGCTCAGTTTCTTAAAAGAAGAAAACGGCTGAGGCTCTTTATAACAACTCTCATTGACTTTTTTTCTGTCCACACTTCCAGTGAAAGCTGTCAAAACGAAAATAAACCAGTCAAAACAATTTCCACCTGAAAAACAGTTCTTATAACAACAAGACTTTTTGAAAGGCACTTTCACTGTGTACCGTAAATAAACGAGTCTGAAGTGCGGAAACTCGTTTTCTCAACTTTCCTTTATGGGGAAAACTCCTCCAAAACATTTCTGTTTACACATTGTTTTCTATAGAGAATCACTTCGGGTGTTGTTCATTTTGGTTGCGGAGTACTGAATTATTACAAAAATGTCTAAACTTTCCTTATTCATCGTTTCCATCACATTTGCATTTGCATTCTGTTTAGTGCTATTGTGCTCCACCGATATAAATTTACATATTGATTTGAAATTTCTTCCTGAATAATAAATTCTACTTCTTACTAAATGATATACCCATTTAAAAATATTGTTTTTTTCAGACCACCAGAGGTTCTCAGAGTCTCCAACGGTAGCTCTACTATACACCATGCCCATTTTACCATCTCATTTTTGCACTATCACCTCTAAAGTTGTCATTTAGGTATGCAAAAAATGCTTCATTTGGTATTAGTGTTCCAAAATACTTCATTTGGTATCAGTATTCCAAAATACTTCATTTGGTATCAGTATTCCAAAATACTTCATTTGGTATCAGTATTCCAAAATACTTCATTTGGTAAATAATATTTGAAAGGCATAGCCATCTGTTTATTAGATTTATCATTCCCATCTCCTGCAAACATATGGAAGTTTTTGGTTCTGCTCCCTAACCAACTGTAGCCTGATGGCCAATTGGCTAGCGCATTGACCATTGGTAGCATCGGCTTCAGGTTCGGGTTTCAGGCTTTCGATTCGAGTTCCGGCGATGCCATGGAATCTTGTAGAGTTTGGGAATCCACGTTAAACTGTAGGTCCCGGTATAATTAGCCTAAAGTGGTCAAAATATGACCATAGAGTGACAACCTTTTAAAAACAAACCCAACCAATCTTCGTGGGCCTCAAAAACTAACGTGCTGTCTACCAGGCCATTCAGTCTCTTTAAAACAAAAATTTAACTTTCAAAAATGTTTTTTTTTTTTCAAATATGAATTTTATGTTAAAATCTTTATAGTAATAATTTTAATAAAATATTGTTGAAGTGCAAAATATTATTCAAACGTTCAAAACTTATAAAAAATAGAATTATATTTTAATCGAATGAGTCGGACCTATTGATGCATCTTACAATTTATATTGACCACAAGTAATTTTTCTAATTAAAAAAACTAATAATAATTATTTTATCTGTTTGCAGTTTTCATTCTTTTATTCTCCTCAAATCACTTTATGCCTTATAGTTCACCTCATCTGTTATCATATAACCCTACAATATCGCTAAATAGCACATTATATAAACAGTAATAAATAAATGTATCGCCATACAGCTATTTTATCAATTCTAAACGTAATGTGTTGTTAAATGTTCAAAGAGGTTATGATTAGAAAATAAAAGAGCAATACTCTTTTCCCTTACGCATTCATTTCACTTGAGTGCTAATATTAGTCTCTTTTTCAATTCCTTCTATTGGTTCCCACTCTCCCTATATATATCTTGTTCAAATTTTCAATCGTTAATAAAATATTTTTTATTCATCCACTCAAGTTCAAATATATTTTTTGAACTTGTAGTGGATGACACTTGATGTTAATACGGTTTTTTTTCAAATATTAATTTATTAATTAAATTTAATTAATTAATTTTAGTTTTTTTTTTTAGATTTAAGTTGCATGCATCTAATAATAGATGGCGCCTGATCTAAGAGGAAAATTTTAACTTTATTTGTAAAGGACTTTTCTTCAATATAGTGAAAAAAAAAGTAGGAATTGACTTTAAAAAAATTTATATTACTTGTTTACATCATTTACAGTAATTTAAAAATATATATATCTTTACCAGAAATTAGACAGTAGTATTTTCCAAATTAATTCTTTGTATTAATTCTATTCTTATTGCACAGTTAAATGTTTAAATGAACTTCTCCCAGAATAAAAGCACAGTTTCTGGCGTTAACTTCATTTATTCCTTTACCCAATTCCTTTTAAAGGTCACAATAAGTATTTCAAATATCACTGACAATAACTTAAAAATAAATGCCCTAGTGATGGAGATTTAGTCACTATTTGATTATTTTAAAAGTCCTATTCATAGCACATTGTTTAATGGTTGAATAAACTGCTTGGAAACGAAGCTTATTCAACCATTAAACAATGTGAACAATGTGAGTGAACACCTGTTGTACGATTTCATGACTGAATTTCTTGAATGGATTATATATATATATATATATATATATATATCTATGCGTGTTACACAAAGGATTAATTTTACAAAATATATTCTAGTACAATTTGTGGAGAATCGCAAATTGTTTACACATGTGTAATGACGAATCAATACATTGTATTGGAAGCTAATTGAAGAAGATTGTAGATTTTACATGTTAATCTATTTATGAGGCTTTCAAATGTCGGAACTCTAATTTTAACCAGTCACCATTAGAACGGCAGATTTATATTATTAACGGCATATTTCAGCGTTGTTCAGAGTGAATCATCAGAGGCCTCCTGCACTGCATTCCCTTTTGCCACCACAATTTTGAGTGAATAAATTCTGTTCTTACTGCACTGTTAAATGTTTAAATGAATTTCTCTCAAAATAAAATGTCCAGTTTCTGAGGTTTTTTTTTTCCTTTTTTCCATTCCTCTTAAATGTCACAATTAGTATTTCAAATATCATTGGCAATAATTTAAAAATAAATGCACTAGTGATGGAGGATTTAGTCAATATTTGATTGTTTTAAAAGTCTTATTCATAGCACAATGGTTGAATATTGTTTAAGTTACTTTCGCATGTAAGTGAGCACCTGTTAGGCGATTTCATAGATGGATTTTTAAATGTATCATATTCAAATGTAAGTGGACTAAAAAAATCCATAATTTTAGCAACGTTCGTTCGAGTGATTTAAGTGTGTAAAATGGGGAAATGCACTTATATTTTTAGCGAATTCTACTTGTCACTCTATTTTGGTATCTTGTCTGCTACCTTAGTCCTTTTCTACAGATAAGTTTAAAACAAGTAATATGAAAAAAAAAAAAAAAAAAATTTAAGTCAATTCCTACTTTTTCACTATATTACAGAAAAAGTCCTTTACAAATAAAGTAGAAATTTTCCTCTTACATCTGGCGCCATCTATTATTAGATACATGCAACTTAAATCTAAGAAAAATATAATTAATTAATTACATTTAATTAATGAATTAATATTTGAAAAACTGTATAAACATCAAGCTTCATCCCCTACAAGTTCAAAAAAATGTATTTGAACTTGAGTGGAGGAATAAAAAGTATTTTATTAACGATTGGAAATTTGAACAAGATATATATAGGGAGAGTGTGACCTAATAGAAGGAATTGAATGAGAGCAGGGTTTATAATTGCGATTAATAAGAAGAAGGGATTTTCAAGCATTATTGTTAATATTTTCATTTCATTTTAGAAGGTACTTGTCAAAGATACATTAAAAAATGGAATAAAATTTTGATAAAGGACATAACGATAATTTAAAAGTTCCCCCAACTATCTGCCCAAAAAGTTCCCCAACTTCAACTTCCGCAAATATAACTCAAGTAGGAAAGCTTTCAATGGTTTTTTTTCTGCGTGTGTGTACCGTTAAAATGCGTTTTTATACATAATAGGTTGTCTCTTTGTTGTTTTATCTTTATAAGCAGTTTATTGAAACTTCTGAAAACATACATGAATCAACTGTTTCAGAAATGGAGGAATTTTTCTTGGATATCATTGCTTTTAAGGAAATGATATCAGTATAATGAAAACTTCTTTAAAAATTTTCAAAAATCAAAAAAATAATATTTTGAAAAAAATAGTGTACATTAAAATTTTTTTAATTTTTAATGTATATGGATAATAATTAATAATTTAATACAGCTTTTAACTACAGATTATATAAACTCTGAAAACAAATATTTATATTTTCGTATAATAAATATTTTTCATTTTATATTTTTATTTATAATAAATATTTTCTGTACAATAACTTCCAATGATAACTTCATTTTACTTCATTCCAATAAATAGACTATTCACAAAACGCTTAACTTAAGTACTGTAAAAATAAACTTTATTATAAAACTTTAAGTAGAGATTTGATCAAATTTTTCGCTTTGCAGTTTGCCATTAATTCATAATTTAGTTTTTACAGACTGTAATTTTATGGGTATAAATTACAGCAAAATTATTATTTTCGTATAATTTATAGTAAAATTTTATACTTATAAATTTACGTGCTCTGCTATTCTGTGAGCTAATACATTAAAACAAAATGTATAGATTGAAGCAAAGTAGCAATAGTTTAATTAAAAACCAACAACATGTAGAATAACTTGTAGTAATTGCAAATATTCATTAATAAATAAAGCAAATGAATGACTTACAGTTACAATAATTGACACTTTATATAGACTGTTGTGTCTTTAAGAAGTACTAAGTTACAAAATGAATATACCATCAATAATAAAATCAGCATCTACTAATTATATATTATATAAAACATCAATATAATCTTAGATTGATTAACACATCTTACTTGCAGAATTTAATGTCAATTTATAGGCAATGTATAAATTAATTTATTGACTTCAAAGCAATTATTTTTAAAGTACACATTATTCTATAAATATTATGTAATTCGCCTCATTTTGAATGAATTTGCACTTATTTAGCGACAGCGTGTAACTTAGTTTGCTTAATTTAAAGAATTAATACTTGAGAACATTTCATTTTAAAACACCTTTAATTTTACTAAACTTAAACCCCCTTATAGTTTGTTTGTGTATTATCATATATAGAACGCTGTGTTTTCAAAAACTACCCAGTTACAAAATAAATACACTATCAATAATAAAATCAAGCATCAAAGCTAATTATATATTACATAAAACATCAATATAATTTTCGACTCAATAAAGCCCGCATTTCTCATTTCGTGAACAAGATTTTGCAGTTACATTTCTTAGAATAAAGGCAGGAGGAGATCTATCCCCATAGCTGCTGCTAAACAGAGTGATGTTATTTTCCCCCTCTAGAAGCTCTTTTCCGAGACCTAAGCGGGAATAATACAGAGCCATTTAGATCTAAAGTGCATTTTCAAGTTTCCGAAAATTAATCACCCCCACAAGAAAACTTCTAAAGTACATTAACCAACTTCCCAACGATTCCCTGTAGAATTTCTCAGTTATCTGACACTTAGCGTCCAATATCTTGTATCTAGTGCGGACCTGTCGGGAATCGGCCCAGTTGTTTCCTTTTTAACTACTAATAGCTCCAATAAAGAGGAATTACATTTCTGAGAGAGTGTGCAAAAATTCCTCTGATGTTAAGTGAATTCCCCAAGTGTACATGATCATGACACTTAGAATGACTTAGATATTTATGATGGCATTAGAGGATGATGGGGAGGAAATGTTATTTGGGGACCCAAGTCGTGTAAGAGGAATATTTTTCATCAAGTCAATTTATTTTCTTGGAAAATCGTGTTTCACAACTTTATTTTTCGTTGTCTTTATTAAAAAAAGAACGGTCATGAGCATGAGAATTTAAGAATTTGCCCAGAATTTAATGTCAATGTTAAAATGTAAGGATTTAATGCCAATGTATAAATTAATTTATTAATTTCCAAACAATTAGCTGTAAAGCACAAATTATTTAAATATTTTGCTAATTTCGTAGGAATTCGCCTCATTAGCCTAATTTTGAAGGAAACAGGTTGCAATTAGCCGCAGTTATTTAGGCCTGCAAATAAATTTTAATTATTTAATAATTTAATTTTAATAAATATTTAAGAAATTAATAATTTTAAATTTTAAAAATAATTAATTTTAATAAATATTAATATATTATTAATATTTTAATTAATTAATAATTTTATTTTATTTATTTAGGCGGCAATTTGGAGCAAATTTATTTAGTGACAGTGTGCAACTTAATTTACTAAATTTAAAACAATTAATTTTTGAGAACATTTCATTTTAAAACACCTTTAATTTTTACTTAAACTTAAACCCCTTATAGTTTGTTTTTATTATCATATATAGAAAGTTGTGTTGTTTTCAAAAAATGCCAAGTTACAAAATAAATACACTATCAATAATAAAATCAGCATCAACTAATTATATATTATATAAAACACCAATATAATCTTAGATATAAAAAAGAACGGTCATGAGCATGAGATTCAGAATTTAATGTCAATGTTAAAATGCCAGGATTTAATGCCAATGTATAAATTAATTTATTAATTTCGAAACAATTAATTTTAAAGCACTAATTATATAAATATTTTGTAATTCGCCTAATTTTGAAGGAAACAGGTGGCAATTATTTAGGCCGGCAAATAAATTTTAATTATTTAATTATTTAATTTTAATAAATGCTTAAGCAATCAATAATTTTAAATTTTAAAAATAAATAATTTTAATAAATATTTAAGCAATCAATAATTTTAAATTTTAAAAATAAATAATTTTAATAAATATTAAAATATTAATAATATTTTAATTAGTTAATAATTTAATTTTAATTATTTAGGCGGCAATTTGCCGCAATTTATTTACTGACAGTGTGCAACTTAATTTATTAAACTTAAAACATTTAATTTTCAAGAACAATAATTTTGAAATCCCTTTTTCAATCCCTTTAAATTTGAATAAAATGTTTATTTAAAATGAATTAATGATTTGCGTAAAAACTTTAGCAGCATTATTTAAATCAGTAAAAATATACTCTAAATTTATGCACTATAGAATAAAATCTTCAATGTAGAAATCTTGTTTGTATAAATTAACGAATAAAAAATTATTAAACTTAATTAAACAAATTGTACAAAAATACAATAGAAGATAGAAAGTACAGTAAAAGAAAAAAAAAGCTAAGTGAAAAAAAATAATGATTTATTAAAATTAAATAAGAATATTCTAAAGTAATGCTAAATATAAATAATTGCAATGATTTAGAATTTTAAAAGGCTAAAAAATAATAGATATAAAACAGCATTTATTTCAACATCGTTTTTTTATTAAATACTGGATACAAAGGCAGCTTTTATTAAAGTCAAACTGAACCGTTGGAAAATTATTTTATTTATGAATAATGAACTATCAAGCAAACATTATTTATATTTATTCCTTTAATTTTTCCGAGCAATTTTACGAAATAGTAATGGGGTTTTATTTTTATTACATTGTATCCAATAATAATGCTTTTCTTTTTCTATACTGACCAAAATGTTGTAAAAATATGGGATTATTATCTCATATATATATTTATCTTACTTTTTTAAATCTTTATAACAAATATATAATAATTTGTTCACACTGTTTAAATAAATGATTATATGTTGTAGTTCGATTTTACTCCAATTACATGAAATCTACAGAAATTAAAATTCCTATTTTCTTTTTGATTTTAGGGTATTTTATACCATAGTTGTCTCTACATTCCATTGCTGTTTCTTATCCCACTTGGTAGACAGCAACATCTAGACCAAGTCCAAGAACTTATGTGGTCTCATGGAAGAAAAAAACGGGCGGCACAGCTTCTGTTGGGATGGAACACCCGTAGGTAGAAGTCTGACTTGGCTCCATGACACTGACTTTTTGCGGGGTATGGTTGTCAGCCTTATGCTTAATAGTCATATTAGACAGGTACCTGTGACTTAAAGTGGATTCGAACCACTACAATCACCAAGGCACCGCCGGGACTCGAACCTGAAACCTGCGACCCCAGAGCGCTAGTCACTCGGCCATCAGGCCCTCTTTACATAGTTGGCTTATATAAATTTTGCGTTACACTACTTAGACCACATTAAGAAGTTAATTATTCTAAGCAAATGCTCATGTTTTTATGAATAGTGTTAAATAGTTTCAGAGCTTACCGTAGTTGAAAATTCAAATCGTTCGATTATGGTACTTTTAATGATACCTTGTTAAAAAGGAACGTAACTTTTTCTCTAATTTCAGTTTAAAAATCTCCTTTTCTCCATAAAAAGTTGAATTAAAATAATTTCATTGAAATGCAACTTAATTGTCTTTACTAAAAAACTAGATTAGTCAAATCAAACAGAGAAAAATAATAATTAAAAACAAAAAAACGTTTAGGGATTTAATTCAATAATATTGATAAAAAGTATTAACGAAAAGAAATTAAACTGAAATGTTCAGTTTTTCATAAACGACATTATCCATGTTTATCATTAAATTTCATCATTATTCATGTTATTTATGTCTATCATTATTAATTATTGATGTTATTTATTATTGATTAATTAATTGATTTATGTCTATCATCATTATTCATGTTATTTATGTCTAGCATTGCTATTTTATGTTTAACATTATTAATTAACATAAAAAGCATTAACAAAAAAAAAAGAAATTAAACTGTAATGTTTATTTTTTCATAAACGACATTATCTCTCTTTATCATTAAATTTCATCATTATTCATGTTATTTATGTCTATCATTATTAATTGATGTTATTTATTATTGATTAATTAATTTATTTATATCTATCATCATTATTCATGTTATTTATGTCTATCATTATGTCTAATGATGTCTATCATTGCTATTTTATGTTATCATTATTAATTAACAGGTAAAAGCATTAACAAAAAGAAATTAAACTGTAATGTTTATTTTTTCATAAACGACATTATCTATGTTTATCATTAAATTTATCACTAATCTTGTATATTATAACATTAATTTGAATGTGCCTACAAAATTATAGACAAATTTAATTTGTGTGTAAAATGTTCAGTATTATTTTTAATAATAAATATAAAAAATATATATTAGTCTCTGTAATCTCCTTAGAATCACAAGTTTTTTGAGTGTATATACATTAACAAATAAAAATAATTACTAAGAATTAGATAAACATCAATCTTGTTCTGATATAATTTGAAAGTTTATTTACAACTCTGAAAAAAAATTTTATTTCTGAAATAAAGTGTGTTGTTTCATAATTTTATTGAATAAGACTTTTAAAAGAATTTTTTTTTCACAATTTCTATGTACTTTCCATTTACACTCGATTTATTTCTCTCTAGAAAAATAATAATAATAAATTATTTACTCAAAATAAAATATTAAGTAGAGCACATCATTTTAAAAAAATTATTTTTCTTTGTAATTTATTTGTAAACGAATGTATTTTTAAAATTAAACAGCTTGTATAATTTACATAGTTTTATTATCTTTAAAAAAAAACTTTTTAACCATAGTTTTATTATCTAAAACTCTTTCTACATCTAAAAATTTATCTCTAGCATAATTACATCGCTAAAGAAAAAAAGAAACAGAATAAAATAATAAATAACATGGTTATGAATGAAATTTATTCTTTATGTGAGCTTTATTCAATGAATAGATTCTTTTAATACATTTTATTCACAACAAGACTGAATGGATTTAAAAAAAAATTCTGCTAAGTACCTGAGTAGAAGCTATTTACGCCAAGAATACAAAATCCTGCTCTGAAGATAATCCTATTTCTTTAAAACAGCACTAAGAATATCTCTTTTAAAGGGAAAAAATACATTGTCGAACAAAAATGGATTTTTTTTTTTCCTTTTGAAATTTTTTCATAGACACGTGTAGTTTAAAGAATTGAATGAAGATTTTACGAAATGTGAGTAAATTTTATAAATTTATATTTAGGTTCGGATTATTTTCTTTCTAAAATAAACGACTGCTTTCCCAAATCGTCATTGAACTAAAATGGATTTTTTTACTTTTGTAATTTTTCCATAGAGACGTGTAGTTTTAAGAACTGAATGAAGATTTTAGAAATGTGAGTAATTTTATAATTTGTATTTAGATTCGGATTATTTTGTTTCTAAAATCAACAACTGCTTTCCTAAATCATTATTGAACTAAAATGGATTTTTACTTTTGTAATTTTTCATAAAAAGTGCAGTTTTAAGAATTGAGTGAAGCTTTTACGAAATTTGAGTAATTTTATAAATTTGTACTTAGATTCGGATTATTTTCTTTCTAAAATCAACAACTGCTTTCCCAAATCATCATTGAACATGAAATAAAACCAAATCACCAAGAAGCAATTCAACGTTAAATAACAACATTGCAAGCATAACTTATTGATTTATCGTAACTTGATTCAATAAATAGACTCATTCAATTCCTTCTATTAGCTCACACTCACCCTATATATATATATATATCTTGTTCAAATTTTCAATCGTTCATAAAATACTTTTTATTCATCCACTCAAGTTCAAATACATTTTTTTGAACTTGTAGTGGATGACACTGAATGTTAATACAGTTTTTTCAAATATTAATTCATTCATTAAATTTAATTAATTAATTTTAGGTTTCTTTTTAGATTTAAGTGGCATATATCAACCAATAGATGGAGCCTGGTAAATTTATAAAACGAATGAAAATTATTTATAAAGGATATTTATAAAGGAAATAAAAAAAAAGGAATTGACTTTAAAAACAAATATACTTTTATTTTAATATTACTTGTTTAATGCATTTATTACCAAGTTCGTATAAGAGGGATAGTCTGTTACGGATATACCAACTCTCA
This sequence comes from Caerostris extrusa, assembly GCA_021605095.1. Taxonomy (NCBI): domain Eukaryota; kingdom Metazoa; phylum Arthropoda; class Arachnida; order Araneae; family Araneidae; genus Caerostris; species Caerostris extrusa. The sequence goes on from BPLR01020028.1 coordinate 21,164, forward strand.
ATAAGAATACTATCTACTTTCGTTCTCAATCCCATACTTGGCTGAACTCAAATTCACCAACCCAATACCTTATTCCTTGGATGGTAGGTCTCCATGCTTTTGAATTTGCCAAACAAATAAAAACGAGTTCCCGATTGCCCTACGCAAATAGAACGAACCAAGCGAAAGATTGAACTGACAAGAATTATGAATCATCCCTCAAGATTCCTTGACATGCATGTCGTGCCAAGTATTTCGTGCTAGGAAATAAATACCTTTCGTATTTTCGAGGCCTGTTTTCCTGCGGTTTCATCTCTCCCCCTCTTCGACCCTCTTCCTCCCCCCAAACGATAGCGTGGGTGGACAAAGCACTCAACTTCCCTCTTCTGGTACTCCCCGCCCATTTAAACGGCCCCGCAATGGCGAATAAATAGGAGAGTATTTGCTCGAAAAGATAAGTAATGGGCTGGAGGTAGATGCTTGGAAAATGTATCATTGTTGCGGAAGGCTATCAGTGTTGTTAGGGGTGTAGTGAAACAGCTCGATTATTACATGACGATTACTTTGTTGCAAGGATAATTATTTACTCTGCTAAGAATAACTGAAATCTATCATGAATGAATTCAGCAACTTAATTGATGTAGATAAAGAAAATCGACTTGATTCCAGATAAAATTAATTAAAACAATAAATGGAGACAGTGGGATTTGCGGGCTCCTGCTATCTGAAAAAGTATTTTTAGTGTCAGCACGTTTATCGTTTAGGGTTTTTAGCGTCAGCACCGTCATCATATGGTGATTTGACGATTACTTTGTTGCAAGGATAATTACTTACTCGGCTAAAAATAATCGAAATCTATCATGAATGAATTCAGCAACTTAATTGATGTAGATAAATAAAATCAACTTGATTCCAGATAAAATTAAATCAAACAAGAAGTAAGGACAGTGGGATTTGAGGACTTCTGCTATGTGAAAAATTATTTCCAACATCAGCACGATTATTATATGGCGATTATTACATGACGATGATTTTTTGCAAAGATAATTATTTACTCTGCTAAAAACAACAGAAATCTATCATGAATGAATTCAGCAATTTAATTAATGTAGATAAATAAAATCGATTAGATTCCAAATAAAATTAAATAAAATAAGAAATGTAGACAGTGGGATTTGAGGACTTCTGCTATGTGAAAAATCATTTCCATCGTCAGCACGGTTATTATATGGCGATTATTACATGACGATGATTTTTTTGCAAGGATAATTATTTACTCTGCTAAAAACAACCGAAATATATCATGAATGAATTCAGCAACTTAATTGATGTAGATAAATAAAATCGCCTTGATTCCAGATAAAATTAAATAAAACAAGTAATGAGGACAGTGGGATTTGAGGACTTCTGCTATGTGAAAAATTATTTTTAGTTTCAGCAAAGTTATTATAGGGCAATTACTTTGTTGCAGGAATAATAATTTATTCATCTAAAATTAATCACAATCAGAGATTCGGTTAAAAACACTATTAAATAAATATGTACATAAACAACCACATAGAATTTGAAATGCTGTTGTTTGTTTCAGGAATAACGATTTACATATTATTCCTAAATGTAAATTATCTAAAAATATTGACAATCAGAGATTTGGTTAAAAAATTATTAAACAAATATATACATAAACAACATCATGGAATTTGAAATGAAACAAGAATTAAAATAACAAGTGTACCATTAATTCATATGGAAAATAGCTTCTAGTTTTTTAAGTATGAAGGAAACCAACAAGATTGGCGTGGAATGATTATTTTGGGGCTTATAATTATCTTTTCTGAAAATAAATACTGTCACACACGATGAATTAAAAAAATAATTAATAAAGATAATGATATAAAATAATTAATAATGATATAAAATAATCGAGTTGATTTAAAAGCAAGAATTTAGGAAATTGGTGTAATATGTCAAATAGAAAATTACTTTTAGTGTCATATTGTATGAAGGAAAGAACATAATTGGTGGTGGTGTTTATTCAAAAAAATAATTATTTATTTTGCTGTTAAATAAATAGAATCGTTCATAGAAGAATTTAATAAATAAACCTATAGATAGACAAAATCGTGCTGATTTCATCTAATATTAAAGATAAATATTGAGAAGGAGGTTAGGTCCTTTTCATATGGAAACTTATTTCTAATCTACAAGTAGAAACTGAAGAAGCATTATTGATATGTGATAACTATTTTAAGATAATATTTAATTAGAAAGTTAAAAATAATTCAAATGGATCATCAAGGAATTAGCATATCGGTTGAAAAAATTGATAAATAAACATATACATAAATAAAATTGTGTTGATTAAAATAGAATTTAAAGATGAAATAAAGACAGAATTTGGGAGGCTATATCAGATGGAAAAGGGTATCGACAACTTGTAGCGTCAATAGTTATGAATTGAATCAGCACTATCTGTAAATCTTTTATACTTATAAGTAAAAAAAAAAAAAATCATGTCTCCAAATAAAGTTAAATAAAATGATAAGCAAAGGTGCTTGAACAATTATATTAGCTTGTGTAAGATATTTGGTGGAATTATATAAGTATTTGTTTGTAGTAAGTTTCAGGAATCATAGGAGAGTGGAATCATAATTCCATTAGAACAAGTAATATACAAAAAAGTTTTTTTAAGTCAATTCCTACTTTTTTTCACTATATTGCAGAAAAGTCCTTTAAGAATAAAATTGAAATTTTCCTCTTACATCTGGCGCCATCTATTATTGGATACATGCAACTTAAATCTAAAAAAAACAAAATTAATTAATTTAATTTAATTAATGAATTAATATTTGAGAAAACTGTATTAACATAAAGTGTCATCCACTACAAATTTAAAACAATGTATTTGAACTTGAGTGGATAAATAAAAAGTATTTTATTACCGATTGAAAATTTGAACAAGATATATATAGGGAGAGTGTGAACTAATAGTAGGAATTGAAAAATATAGTACAAATTTTATTTCTTCTGTCAATAAGTATGAATTGGCTACCGGTGTGTGATAGTTATTTTTAAAGAAATAGTATTTATTTTGTTAAATATTAACGGAAATCAATTACGAAGGATTTCAGTAAGTTGATATAAAATAATAGATAAATTAGCGATCATAATTGTTTCAAAGTACAAAAGTAAAAAAATCGTGCTTTTAAATAAAGTTAAATGTAATGATAATCAAAGATAAGAGGGTAAGAAATTGAATTAGGTGAAATTACTTCTATTGCAAACAGATATGAATTAAAATAGCGCGATTAGTCTGCAATCTTAATAAGATAATAATTATTTTTATGTTAAAAATAATTAACTAGAATCAATCTTGAATAAACAATACATCGGTTTAAAAAAACTGTCAATCAAAAACATATAAAGAATACTGGGTTTATAAATCAAAAGAAAGAAATTAAAACTAAGATGAAATTCAATTTTTATATAGCGATTACTGTATTACGATAATAATTATTTATTTGGTTAAAAAAACAATTCATTAAAAATGAATTCAAGAACAGAAATTGAAATAATAGATGAATTGTCAAATTCTAATATTTTCAAAGCACGTAAGTAAAAAAAATAACATTTCCAAATAAAATGAAATAAGCAAAAATAAAGGTTAGGAAATTGTATTGGAGGAAAATTACTTCTATGTCAACAGGTAGGAACTAATGCAACACGATTAGCACGTATTCGGAAAAGATAATAATTATTTTTGTGATAAAAAGTAATTAACAATCAATCTCGAATAAATAATGCAACGATTTTAAAATAATATAAATTAAAAACAAATAAAGAAAATTGGGTTTTTAAATCAAGAGAAAGAAGTTAAAACTAAGATAAGAAAATTTCATTTTCTTATAGCGATCCCTTTATTATGATAATAAGTATTTATTTGGTTATAAACAAAAATTAATTAGAAAGGAATTTAAGAACAGCTATTGAAAAAATTGATGAATTACCTAATTATAATAGTTCTAAAGTACACAAGTAAAAAAAAATCAAATTTCCAAATAAAATTAAATGAAATGATAAGCAAAGATTTAGGGAATTTTCTAAGGGAAAAATTACTTCCATTGTCAATAAGTATGAACAAACGCAGCACGTGTTTGAAAAAAGATAATAATTATTGTAGTGCTAAAAGTAATTAAAAATCAATCTCAAATAAATAATAGATTTTAAAATAATATAAATTAAAAACTAATAAAGAATATTCGGTTTATAAATCAAGAAAAATAAGTTAAAACTAAGATGAAGAAATTCAAATTTTTATGCAGCGATTGGTTTATTACGATAATAATTATTTATTTGGTTAAAAAACAACATTTTATTAGAAATGAATTCAAGAACAGGAATTAAAATAATAGATAAATTATCAATTTATAATAGTTTCAAATCACATAATCATGTTTCTAAATGAAATTAAATGGAATGAACTAAAGCAACACGATTAACACGTGTTCAAAAAAGATAATAACTATTTTTGTACTAAAAGTAATTAGAAATCAATCTCAAATAAATAATCGATTTTAAATAATATAAATTAAAAACTAATAAAGAATATTCGGTTTATAAATCAAGAAAAAGAATTAAAACTAAGATGGGGAAATTTAATTTTCATACAGCGATTACCTTATTGTGATAATTACTATATATTTGATTAAAAAACATTAATCTATTAGAAATGAATTCAAGAACAGGAATTGAAATAACAGATAAACTACCAACTTATAATAGTTTTAAAGCACATAAGTAAAAAAAATATATAAAAAAATCAAATAAATAAATAAAATAATCAGCAAATAAAATTTAATTAAATGATAAGCAGAGATAAAGGTTAGATTAGTACTTAAAAATTAAAGATTATTTAAGTACTTAAAGATTAAATATTACTTTTATTGCCAATAAGTAGAAAGGGATTAAAGCAACACGATTAACACGTGTTCAAAAAAATAACTATTTTGGTGTTAAAAGTAATTAAAAATCAATCTCGATTAAATAATGCATCGGTTTTAAAATAATATAAATTAAAAACAAATAAAGAAAACTGGGCTTATAAATCAAGAGAAAGAAGATAAAAGTAAGATGAGAAAATTCAATTGTTATACACTGATTACTTTATTACGACAATAATTATTTTTTTGGTTAAAAATAACTGAAATTCCTTAGAAAGGAATTCAAGGACAAAAAAGAATAGATAAATAAACCCACTCAAGTTGATTTGAAAGAGAACAGGTAAAAAAAAAAAAAGTATGGGGTTTTTAAATGAAATTAAATGAAACAAAAAAAAAAAATAATGTGAAAGATGTCTGGGGAACTGAATGTGCAGAAACTTCTAATGGATCAGGTAAAAAAAATGTAATACAATTAGTGCGGAAAGAAATATTTAAAGACAACAATCATTTATTTTGTAAAAATAACTTACTTTAATTGATTCCAAAAAGAGTTCAATGTAATTATTTAAAAAATGTAAATGAAAAAGCAAATGAAAGAGGAATTACAATTGCTATATACACTATGTGGAAGAAAGTGACGGACACAACACTATAGTGACATAAACCCATAATTATTAAAATTAATAGGAGGTAGGACCTCCTTTGGCTGCGATCACAGCTGCAACCCTTCTGGGCATGCTTTCCACTAAATTAGCCCTACTGGCAAGTGGAATTTCCTTCCAAATGTTTAACAGGAAGTTCCATAGTTCAGGCTTACTTTTGGGGAGTGGGGTGCGGGCCCTCAACCGACGGTCCAATTCGTCCCAGAGAAGTTCAATTGGGTTAAGATCAGGGCTCTGCGCCGGCCACTCCATGCGTTTAACGTTGTTGTTCACATACCAATCAAGAGTTTGTTCTGACAGTGTCCCTCAGTCTTGTAGCGATACACAACACGTGCTACAGTTGATTTTGAGCAGTTACGGAGACGGGATATCTCCCTAATTGACACCTTGGCAAGATGCAATCCAACCAACACACCTTTCTCGAACTCAGACAACTCTTCCCGTGGCGGCATCTTGACAAAAACAACTCTAGTCGACTCCACAGAATATTTATAGGATATGGCTGACACGTGATACCTATTATTGAGCATGTGTCAGCTGTATTATCGACTTTTCTACTTTTCGAGGGGTGTCCCGTCACTTTCTTCAGATAGTGTATAATGGTACCCCTTTAGGGACAATAAATAATGATTTGGCTTTAAATAATTGAATGGATAACAAATGAATTCAGTACCTAATTAAGTTAAAATATTATAAAGATAATAAAAATCACATAATTTTCTAATAAAATTAATTGAAACGAATAAGTGATAAAGGATTCAGATATGAAGCAAGATTACAAGATCGGCAAATGATGATTAATTTAGTATAATAAATATTTTGTAAGTTAAGATTAACTAAATGAAATGAATCGCCAATTTATTTAATAGTGTTGTTTAAAATAATATAAGAGACAAAAATAAGTTAAGGAAAATATTTGGAAAGATTTATATAAAGACTATATTTAGTACCGTTTGATTCAAGTTTTGACTAAAGTTGATTTAAAAGAGAACAGATAAAAAAAATAACGGTGCTTTCAAATAAAATTAAACGAAACAAAAAAAATATATTTATTGGGTTTGGTGCATAATTATCAGGCGTTTCTTTGACGTGCTATATTTTAATAAAAATTTACAATATTTTATAAATTTATGAATGAAAATATCCTTCTACCTTTAGGTTATAAAAATGCGTGTCGATAATCATACTCGTATTCGTCATATTATGCTGTACCACTTTGAGAAAGGATGAAAAGCAGGCAATCATTTCGCGATCTCAACGAACTTTTCAATGAGGGCACAATCAGCGAAAGTCGGTGCAAGGAATGGTTTTACCCGTTTCAAATCTGGCGACACTAGCTTGGAAGACAAAACAGGAAGAGGTCGACCATCGGATTTCGACGACCAGGCACTTTTGGCAGCCGTGGAAGGGGACGAAAGCTTCGCGACTCGAATGCTAGTCGACAACTTCAATGTGGACCATTCAACCATTGTTCGTTGTCTCAAAAAAATTGGAAAGGTATGGATATTGGCTGGATGGGTCCTCCACGAACTCAGCGGCTACAATAAAGCCCAACGTGTCCGAATTTTCACCGATTTGCTTGAACGAAACGAGCGGGGTCCGTTTTGAAGGATGCCACTGTGGTGTGAAATGTGATGTGTTTGGTGGGAATCATCCATTGGGAAATCCTCTTAAACAGGATTTGTTATTGGTGAAACCCAACCTAAAAATGAGTAGAGTATGATTATCGACACGCATTATCAATTATCGACATTTTTATAACCTAAAAGTAGAAGTATATTTCCATTCATAAATTTATAAAATATTGTAAATTATTATTAAAATATAGCACGTCAAAGAAACGCCTGATAATTATGCATCAACCCAATATAAAGCGTAAGATGTCTGGGAAACTGAATGTGAGGAACATTCTAATGCATCAGATAAAGAAAAAAAAACTTCATCACGATTAGTGCGGAAAGAATTATTTAAAGACAATAATTATTTATTTTATAAAAATAACTTACTGGAATTGATTCCAAAATAGTTCAATGTAATTGTTTTAAAAAAAAAAATGTAAATGGAAAAGCAAATGAAAGAGGAAGTAGAACAGTTGTTTCATATAATGCTATCCTTATTGGGACAATATATAATCATAATTGAATTGACATTGAACTTATTAGTTTGAAATATTATAAATGCAGCAAGAATCACATAATTTTGTAATAAAAGTTAAATGAAAAGAATAAGTGATAAAGGATTCAGATATGAAGATAGATTACACGATCTGTAAATGATGATTAATTTAGTATGATAAATATTTTTTATGTTAAGACTAATTAAATTAAATGAATCACCAATATATTTAATTTTTAAATGTTATAAGTGAAAAAAATAAGTTAACATAAATATTTGGAAAGATTTATTAAAAGGAAGACTTTATTTAGTGATGTTTGAAATAAACTTATGCTTCATAAATTCATGAATAAACATTTATTCTAGTTAGTATAACTAGAATAATGAAGATTTTTTCTTAGATTATTTCTATATTTATTGACATTTGCTAACAAAAATAATTTAGGAATATTTGTAGCATTTTCGTTTTAGATAAAAAAATAAGTAATCTAATAAAAATTTTAAAAAAACACATGAAACTGAAGATGCATTGACATCAAAGAATTTTTTTCTATAAGTTTTAATAATTAACTGAAGTCAAAACAAAGTGCCATGTGTCTTAAATGAAAAATTTACCTTAATATCTTACATTGAATTTTACGTCAAAATATTCGTTAGTGTTTGAGTTACACTTGGTTTTATGAGATGCTAAAACTGATTCCGGCGATTTTTGAAATGTCTGAATTAATTGAGCAAAGAACTTGCTTTAAATTTTGTTTGCATAAACGTATAGAATGTTGCAGAAGGCATTCTGTAAGCATTCCTATATCGGAAAGAAATGTTTAAATGTGGTAAAAACGGTTCGAAGAAGGCAGAGAACACGTTGGAGACGAAGAGCTCTCTGGTCGACCACCAACCTCAATCGTCGAAGCTCACGTCCAGAAAAATTAAATATTTGGTGCTTGCAAACTGCCGATTTACAATTAGAGACCTTGCTTCTGATGTTGGAATTTCAAAATTCCATTTTAAAAGATGTTTTAAGCCTCAAACGCATCAAATCTCGATTGGTATCTAAAACACTGAATGCGCCAGCTCACACTGCATTGATTCTTCGTGACTTTTTCGCCAAAAATGAAACCCATATCGTTCCACAACCACAGTATTCACCTAATTTAGCATCTTGCTACTTGTGGCTATTCCCTAAACTCAAAAGACCACTCCGGAGACACCGTTTTGACTCGATTGACGAGACATTTCAAAAATCGCCAGTTTTAGCATCTCGCAAAACCAAGCGTAACTCAAACACTAATGACTATTTTGACGTAAAATTTCACACAGATGTCAAGGACAGTGGCAACTACCTAAAAAAAGATTGAAATATTATATGCCCGGGAAATTTAAATTGAAAACTGGTCTTACTTTTTGGACAGAGTAGTATTTTTGTACTATCCACTATACTGTCTTCGATGATTAGTTATATCTATAATATTTTCCATTGAATTCAATAATTCTTACGGATAAATTAAATTGTAATATAGCTTAGTACGCAGTAGAATGTACCAAATTTAAATGCGGTGAATTAATATTCACACAACGGTAATCTATATAAAATAATGAAACCTGCAGTAATGGAATAATGTTGAACTGTCGTCAGCCAGAGCTATAGTGATTGAAACTACTGGATTGCGACAATGTTTAACCTACTAAACTTGATCGCAATTCAGTTGTTCCCTACAGTTATTACGAAATTCCGCAGCCTGGCCGTATCTGCATTATCGGTAGGATTTAGGCACTGACCCGAATTTCGGATTAAATGAATTCTCTGAGCATCTACAAGACAATGTACAAGTCAGTATTTAACATTTCCATGTTGACCTATGACCTTTAAAAATGTATTCCCAACTTAATTTTGAAACTGCCTCTTTTTCCAGTTGGAGTTATATAACACATTTATAAAACTTCAATTTTAAAATCAACTTCTAGTAAATCAAATTAAACCACGCACGTTTAAGATGGTGGTGACAATATAATTAATAGTCGTACCTATCAAAGCATTGAAAAAAACCAGGTCGTCTGAATACTGGCAGATTTCGAGACAGGAGAAACTTTCTTTTACTGGGTAGGGTGGTCAGCCCTATGGCCAACACTCTACAGTCATATTAGATTGGAACCTACGGTTTAAAGTAGATTCGAACTACTAGAAACATCCATGACTCCAGAGCGCTGGTCCCTCGGTCAGTAGGCCCATACTTAAATCTTACTTTTCCGTTATTCATCATCATCATATCAGAGACGTAACAGTCCCAAGATGGGCCAAGGCCGTCTTTACCTACTGGAAGATTTTGAGTCAGAAGATGTTACGGAGTAGAGTTGACAGCCCTGTGTCCAATGATCTACATTCAAATTAGACTGATACCTACGGTTTAAAGCGGATACCGAACCACAACAGAAAACCCTGCCACTACCGGGACTTGAACCCAAGATCTGTGGCATCGGGAACCAGAATGCTAGTCACTCGGCCATCTGGTCCCATTGTAAATTTTAATAATATATAATCATTTATTTGTGCATTCTTCAGTTCCTGCATCAGGAGCCTGGATGGCCAATTGTCTAGCACTCTGACGCTCGATGCCACATATTTCGGGTTCGAGTCCTGTGGTGCCATGGATGTTTGTAGGGTTCGACATCCACTTTAAACTGTAGGTCCCGGTTTGTTTAGCCTAACGGGTGGACAAGATGACCGTAGAGCGACAAACCAAACCTCGAGCTTAAGTTCTAGCATTTAAAAACTATAACATAAAGTAGTTACAAAATTGGCATAATGATTTAATTAACTTAATTTAAAAGCAATTCAAAATACTGGTTAGACAATTTTAATATCATGTTAAATCAATGAAGAATTGTTAAATAAAGTTACAAAATCATTTTATACTTACTAAAAGTTTTCACCTATTTGTTAAAATCGGGTTTATTTAACACTGTCTTATTTAAGAAGGTTTTAGCAAACTTTCCACATAGATTGCTATGAAAGAGACAATATTTGATTAAAACAGCTATTAAATGAAAATTAATTTCATTTCAGAAAATTTACCACCGTTTAATGCTTCATTTAAGTTAAATGCATATTATTACTGTAATGGAGAATCGTCAAAAGTCTCGAGCAGAAATTTAGGAGATAATTTCTAAAGTGAAAGGAATTAATTCATGAAAGGCATACAGGAATTCAAATATTATCTCATTAAATTTGTGTAAATTAAAGAATTTTGAGTGATTTAATATCGTTTTATACCGTAATGCATCATTTTTAAACAGATTGCATACATTTTAACCAATCTGTTTTTAAAGTGTTATTTTCAATATATTATGTATTTGTTTTAATCCATTTTGTAGCAAATTTTTGATGTTTTAAGAAAAACATTGTCTTATATTAGAAGAAATTTATTTGTTTGGGTTTTTTTCTTTTACATAACTAATGAAATTAAATAATAAAAAGAATTATACAAATGTAAATCAATATCAGCTAGAAGTGAAACAACGGTAAAATCTTTTTTTTTTATAATAAGTGAAACTAATTTATTTTCAAAATAAAGTAATTAAATAAACTAATATTTGGTGGTAAATTATTAATAATTAATTAATATTAATAATTATTTATAATAATAATTTATTCCTGCGGATTTTTTAAATTTATGTATTCCCGTTTTAGGCTGCAGCAAAGCGGCTTGATGGCCAATTGGCTAGTGCTGTGGCTTTTAGTACCACATGCTTTAGGTTCGAATCCGGGCGGTGTCACGTATGTTTGTGATTGTAGTTAATTAATTAGAGGAAAATGTCCCATATAGTATATCACGATTAGATTTTTTTAATATAAAACTGAGTTTACTTTTTATATAGTATTTCAGTTTTAAATATTAACTTCTAATGTATACAGACACAAACCTCTATTGTGTCTGTATAGATACAATAGAGTTTACTATAGAGACTGTAAGACTAGATATACTGTTAGTATTTATTTATTAGACAAATAATAAATAAATAAAATCAGCTTTCTGTTCTTCGCTTAATTATTTCTATGCTATATCTATTAAGCATGAAACCTGTTCTGTTTTTGCATCAAAACATTGTCAAGCGAAATCTTGAAGCAATAGAAATTTAGGAATGTCCTTAATGTCAATATTAAATCTTACTATACGATGCAAAGTTATACAAAAATGGAGAGATTAGTGATTTGTCTTATAAAATAAATCTTTTTAATATTTTTTAAAAGTTTTATTCTTTAATAAGTGAAATAAACTTGCTATACTTTTTAAACTAAAATAAAATATCTTCCTCATTTTAGGAATATTAATACAAAAATAGTGTAATAAAAGTTTCAGCTGTTTATATATTTAAGTAGTGGGGTCGTAGGTATATCAAGCGTGTTTTAAAGTATCATGCTATGGGAAAGCTTTTTGCATAGAATCAGTGATAGAAAATATTTACAATTTTTTTAATCATAATTTTAAAAACCTAATTTTGCATGATTTCTATTTTTAAGACAGTAAGTTATTCAATTCCTACTACTAGTTCACACTCTCCCTTTATAAATCTTGTTCAAATTTTCGATCGTTAATAAAATACTTTTTATTCCTCCACTCAAGTTCAAATACATTTTTTAAACTTGTAGTGCATGGCACTTGATGTAATACAGTTTTTTCAAATATTAATTCAATAATTTAATTTAATTAATTTTTAATACTTTAAATAGAGTTTTAGCAATTTGTAATGAAAATTGAAATCAACTGGCAGTAACTCAATCGGTAAAATACAAGGATTTCAGTATTTTTCATGTAAAGGTGAAGAATGCGAGTTCAATTCTTGCGAAAATCAATAATATTTTTTGATAAATTTTTGCTTTAAGTAGACGTTTTTATCCAAATGATTTTCGCGAGTGAGTTAGCAGTTGTGGCTTAGCGATTAGAATGAAGGTTTTTTTCTCAAAAATAAAATTGAATAAATTTTAATGCATGCCTTAATATTGTGATTCTGCCATATGTCTATACATATTTATATTAATTGTAATTATTTAATAAAAAAGTAACTAAAATAAAATTTTGCTTTGTTGACCTAAGCAGGAGTTGACTTTAAAAAAATTACATTACTTGTTTTATGATTCATTTAATAATGCAATAGGACAATTCAATAATTAACGGAAAAACGCAGACGAATCATGCTGTAAAATATAGTCAATATACAAATACAGCTAGTCCGAGGAATTGATGGGTTTCGGAAGAGGGGGGTGAGAGCTGGATCCCCGGGGGTTTCAGGGGTCCGAAGTTGAAATAAGAGAATTAAATCCAGGGTTTTAGGGAGAGGGATTCCAGATCCTACATACTAATGTGACCTTGGCTGTCAGTACTAGTGCAAAGCCGATATGCAAACGAAGCAGGCACCCCTGTTAATATGTTTGCTTCCCCCCCGCCCCCTCCGACGGCCATGAATTACAAAACTAAAAGATACTACAAGAGGCGGGGTGTATTCTCGGGGTATCATGCTGAAATCGTTGTCGAGGGGGGGAGTCACGAGACAGCGACAGAATTGAGCCCAATCGATACAGGTATTTGCCGGGTCCCGGGAATTTAGTACGCAAGATACATCAAAAAACTCAACTCTATTCCCCGCTAAAAGAAACAATTGGGCGAGCTATTCCAGGTAACAGATTATTCTGGAAAATGCGAGCGTCTACGCCTCCTTTCCAAAAAGGGGGATAACCTCGTAGGAAAAAGTATGATCTCACATCGTGCAACAAGCAAAAATAGATTTTGAGAAAGTGAAGATTTGATTTTGTGGAATATTTTTATTTTATTTTTTTCTCATCTCCCATCCACCCCTCTCGATTCCCCGGATGCTTGCGCTCGTTACCTTAAAAAGCATGCGGGTTTAAATTTATAAAACACGCAAGCAAAGATGTTTTTATGTTTTCGTGTAAAATGTTTATGCATATGCATATACATACACATCTATGCAGAAATATTTTATTAATTAATATATTAATTAAATATATTAATATTTTAATCGAAAAGTAAGATTTTAATTTTATTAGTTTGAACTCATTAAAAGATTCCTAAAAATTTAAGTGCACTACAGTGTCCAAAAGTAAGGCCAATTTTCAATTTAAAATTCCCGGGGCTTACGGAATTTAAATTTTTTTTTTTTTAGGTTGCTTGCACTATCCTTGATATCTGTGTGAAATTTCACGTCAAAATATTCATTAGTGTTTGAGCTTACGCTTGGCTCTGTGAGACGTTAAAACTGATTCTGGAGTTTTTGAAATGTCTGAATTAATTGAGCAAAGAACTTCTATTAAATTTTGTTTGCGGAAACATATAGAGTGTTACAGAAAGCATTTGGTGAGCATTCCTATAACGGAAAGAAATGTTTAGAACTGTTAAAAATAGTTTAAAGAACGCAGAGAACGCGTTGAATACGAAGAACCATCTGGTCGATTCCCAACCTCAACCGACGAAGCTCACGTCCAAAAATAAAAAATTTGTGCAAACCGTCCATTTACAATTAGAGACCTTGCTAACTATGTTAGAATTTCAAAATGATCGGTCAATTCCATTTTGGGCCTCAAACGCGTCAAATCTCGATTGGTATCGAAAACACTGAATGCGTCAGTTCACACTGCATTGATTCTTCGTGATTTTTCGCCAAAAATGAAGCCCATATCGTTCCATAATCACCGTATTCACGCTGTGCGATTTCTATCGATCTTCTTCTTATCGATTTCTGCGATGTGCTATTCCCCCTAAACTCAAAAGACCACTCGGGGACATCGCTTTGAGTCTATTGAAGAGATTCAACGTGCATCGCGCTTTGAAGGCAATCCCCTGCCGATGACTTTTCAGCATGCATTGAGAATTGGAAAAAATGTTGGCATAAGTACATTGTGTCCGGGGGGATTACTTTGAAGGCGATGAAATAAATTTGGAAGAATAAATAAAGAGTTTTTGAAAAAAAAAAATTGGTCTTACTTTTGGACACAGTAGTAGTATTAATTTGCGCTTCGATGAGACTCAGTGTTTGAGAAAATAATTTGCTTTTCGGTTTTTATTTATTATTATCATTATTATTATATTATTTTTAATTTTTGGGGGTTAAAAAAATATCCAGTGTAATGTTTACTTAAAATTTTTCTTAAACACAGTAATAACAGATGAAAATTAGAAAATATATTTAGAAATAAAAAAACATAAGAAAAGGTAAAGAGATGTACAACGAAAAAATAACTACAACAAAATCTCATTTAATTGCAATCATATTTAAAATTTTGAAAAACATGAGGTTAAAGAATTGCATAAATGTATAATGCATAAAAAAAACAATTGTATCTTAAAAATTACGTTCCCCAATTAAAATATGTGACTATTAATAAGGAAAATTTTAATTTTCCGTTTTATTTCAGATAAAAATAAAGCAGTTGTGTTAGATGATTTTTGCAAGAAAACAAATGAAGAGAAAATCATAAAATATAATTCTATATAAAAATATATTTTTATTAAAATCTTAACATTTTAAAACCATTTATCTTACAAAAACCATATAAATAAAAAAAATTTCTGTGTAAAATAATATATATTTTTAATTAAAATCATTACATTTTAAAACCATTTACCTTACAAACCATATAAATAAATAAAAATCTATATAAAATAATATATAATTCTATTATTAAATAATATTTAAATATAGTTGTATATAAAATAATATATATTTTTTAATTAAAATCTTTACATTTTTAAAACCATTTACCTTACAAAACCATATAAAAAAATGTATATAAAATTGTATATAAATATAATTTTTATTATTAAATAATATTTAAATATAGTTCTATATAAAATAATATATATTTTTAATTAATATCTTTACATTTTAAAACCATTTAACTTACAAAACCATATAAATAAAAAAATTCTATATAAAATAATATATAAATATATTTCTATTATTAAATAATATTTAAATATAGTTTATATAAAATAATATATTTTTTAATTAATATCTTTACATTTTAAAAATCATTTACCTTACAAAGCCATACAACCATTACAACCACTTACCATATAAATAAAAATTCTATATAAAAATAATATATAAATATAATTTCTATTATTAAATAATATTTAAATATAGTTCTATAAAATTATATATATATTTTTTAACTAAAATCTTTACATTTTAAAACCATTTACTTTTGCAAAACCATATAAATAAAAACAAATCTATATAAAATAATATATAAATATAATTCTATTATTAAATAATATTTAAATATAGTTCTATACAAAATATTATATACTTTTTAATTAAATTCTTTACATTTTAAAACCATTTACCTCAGAAAACCATATAAATAAAAAAAAATCTATATGAAATATAAATATAATTCTATTATTAAATAATATTTAAATATAGTTCTATATAAAATAATATATATGTTTTAGTAATTAAAATCGTTATATTTTGAAACCATATACCTTACAAAATCCTTTACTATTAATAGTCATTAACATTCCTCATTTATCTACCAAAATATTAAATCTGTTTAATTCTATACAACTGAAAAAACTTTTGGATTACGCAGTGAATGAAATACGTTTATAATATTTTATTAGATATTGTATCATTTAATAATAATTATATTTAAATATAAATCAATTGTACAAAAAATATATTTTATTACCAAAAATAAAACACACTTTTTATTTAAAAAAGAAATTTGCTCTTTTAATTAAAAATAAAAATTTATCTGGTTTAAAATTAACATAATTCAGATGGATTATGGACATAATTGTTGATTAATGGACATAATTGTTGCGTTAAATTTTGTTTCGAATGTGGTTAAATATTTAGAAAATCTTAAGACTACCAGTCAAGTTAGGACTATAACTAAAAAAATCATTCACTTTACCCTATCTACTTTTTATTCAATTCCCACTATTAGTTCACACTCTCCCTATATATATCTTGTTCAAATTTTCAATCGTTAATAAAATACTTTTATCCATCCACTCAAGTTGAAATACCTTTTTGAAACTTGTAGTGAATGACACTTGATGTTAATACAGCTTTTTCAAATATTATTTCAATAATTAAATTTAATTAATTAATTTCAGTTTTTTTTAGAGTTAAGTTTCATGCATCTACCAATAGACGGCGCCGGATGTAAGAAGAAATTTCAACTTTATTTAGAAAAGACTTTCTGCAATATAGTGAAAAAAAGTAGGAATTGACTAAAAAAAAAAATTTTATTACTTGCGTAGTTTAACTTTTAAATTCAAATAATTCCCATCACATCGGAATAGTACAAAATAGAACTAAATAGACTTAAAACATGGTTCACTGCACTAACACCGTTCCACCACATCTATGAACGAGCTACTCCATGGGTGAAATCTGGGAAGTTGGTTCCTCCCACCTAAAAAAAAACCAAAGGCTCAATGTTCCCACGGTTCCAGTGGAAACATTGGTACCTTTCGTTTAGCATTACAAGTCGAATTTTGAATTGTATTTAGAAAGCCCTCAAGGAGTTCCATACCTTCTCAGAAATTATTTAAATTCATAAAAAAAGAATATATATATATATAAGGGGTGAGTGTATTTTTGAACAATTTCTTTTTTTTTTTTTTTCCTTCCTAGAGAACTGATTGGGAGGCACTTTAGAGTTAATGTATAACGAATGCTATCACGGTTTTTATTATGCGATTTATTGTCTCTCCACGAAGTACATTAAAATTACGTGTAACGAATACTATTGAGTCTTTGTTATATAAACTGGCCGTGGTTCTAATTTTTTTCCTTTTCCTTTTCTATTGATTTGTGTGTATGTTGTTTCCTTCATATATATATATATATATATACACACATTTAGAAACCCCTATATACTACTGTGTCCAAAAAGTAAGAACCGTTTTCAATTTAAATTTCCCGGGTATATGGTATTTTCAATTTTTTTTTTCTTTTTGGTTGTTGACACTGTCCTTGACATCTGTGTGAAATTTTATGTCAAAATATTCATTAGTGCAAAATAAGAACTAATATAATATGAATAAATGATACTATAAATGAAGTATTCAAAATAGTATACGAATGAACTAATAGTAAAATTGTAGAAATGAATTGCAAGAGTACTAAAAATAATAAAATAATTAATTACTAATTCAGTGATTCTGATAGAATATTTGCTATCCAAATTATGTCAAGAATGAAAGGGATGCCCTCAAATTAATAAGTTTAAAATAATTACAAAGAGTGTCCTGGTACAAATACTTCCTCTCTCTGTATTATATAGTCAACCGCACATCGTACTGTAAACCTATTTTAAGATACACAGAAGTATATGTAGAATAATAATGAGATAGTTATATTTTAATTAATTGAAGTTATAGATTGCCAGGAGATTTTCTTTCAGGACTCAAAGTAGTCGTTATCAACTCTCAACAAGTTTTAAAGTAAACTACAATAGCCTGGACGAACTAACAAAGCATGTATTGCCTACACTAATGACTCTTTTTTCCCCATCCACCTTCTATAGAATTAGGAAACATGATACATGATCATGCTTTTCATCTATAGCTGTAATTTCATCATTATCTTTTAATTACGAAGAATTCCAATGAACCTGAAAGGGTCTAGAATGACAGACTTCAGGATAACATGGGGCCGCCTTCTCTCCAAATTAGCGTTCTCTTTTCAAAGTGAAGTCCCCGATTTCCACCCCGTTCCCCTCCCTGTCCAGATGCAACTAATCACCAGAAGAGCGTTATTACCAACCCCCTCATCTTTTTAAGAGCTCGGAGACCAACACTCCAGTTACAGATCTCGCATTCACCCCTCCGCTTCAACTGCTATTTATAGCCGAGGAAGTCAAATTCAAGGAGTTTATTTTAAAATTAATTAGTAAAAAAGCGAATTCCGAGGAAAATATGGCCAGAAAGCTGTTTTTCTTGCCCGTTAGTGGGTTTTCAGAAATTTTTATTTTCTTTTTAAATGTTTGACTGCAGCTCTTATTTTTTTTTTTTTTTTTTTAGTGCATTTTTTTTTTTTTTAATTTAGTGCATTTTTTAATGCACTTCCTTTTTTTTTTAATTTAAATTGATTTTTTTTATGAGAAATACATTTCCCGTAGCAACAGTAAAACTTTTTAATTAATTAAGTGAAGGAGGAAATGAATGTTAGAAATATAATCCACTTTTTATATATATATATATATATATATATATATATTTATATACATATACAAATATACAGGGGGATTATAATTAAAGATTAATTTTTATAATATATATATAATATATATTCGATATCTTATTCAATTGTAATTAAACTTACAAAGGAAAATCAAAAATTATTTTATTTATTTTTCCAACAAATTATAAAACAATCTGAATTTTTATAATATACAGAATGATTATAATTAAAGTCCCACTTTCAAAATGCTTTAAAAAATGAACCACTCTCAATGAGTTCAAATTTGAACTGAAGATACTTGAAGAAGAGAAAAACGGCATGGCATCAAAAAAATTCCAAAAGTTCCACCGATTTTCCCATCCAATTTGTATGACTTTGTCGTGATGGATGGGCAATCAATCAAGCACATTGAACACTAAAGTTGGTTTGATGTGCATTTCATACCAAATACGTCTTAATTTCAATTCAAAATATCACTGGCAGCCGAATTCACTTTCTTTATGCCGCTTACAGAGCCATCTAACTTTTTTGATACCGTACCGTTTCCCTCTTCTTCAAATATCTTCATTTCAAATTTGAACTCATTGTGACGAGTGGTTCTTTTTTTACATTTTGAAAATAGGTCTTTAATCATAATCACCTTGTATATATATATTTATTTATTAATATTTTCTGGAACAAATTAAATTTTTACATTTATCATTACTAATGCCAATTTTTAATAAAGGTATTAAAGATTATAAATAGGTACAGAAATTATAAAAAAAATTTAACTACAGTCAATGATATAATTTTTCAAGCATATTTGATTTTAAAAAAATATTTAATTTCCTAATTATTTATAAATAACATCAATTTTTTTGTAGGATTATTTAATATAAACCATTTTCATATGGATAATCAAATGATTCGTTATTCGTTCGATTATATTCCATATCTCATATTAGTCTTACTTTAAGAAATGTGTTATATTAGCTCTCATGTAAAAAACTCATTTTCTTTTAGTTCCATGTTTTTAATTGTCTATTCATTTTTTTTTTTATTTGTGGCTGTGTATTCATATTTTTTTATTATCTATTCATATATTATAATTTTTAATTGTTTATTCATATTTATTATTAATATTACCATCATTGATTATTTTAAAATGTTAACAAATTAAAGTGGTAATTGATTACGGAGTATGTTATGATTTCAATTGTTTCAAATGATGAATATTTTTTATTTATTGTGATTTTGTTGAGTATATTTCCTTGAAAATCTTCCCTTAATTTCTTTCTACTTTTATCCGAATTTTTTCCTCATAAAATTCATTTAAGTATGCATGGGTAAAGATTACTTTTATCAGATATTTTTCTTATTATCTATTAAAGATTGTTATTTTACTTAATTATATTTTATTTTCTACAGCAGAGCAATGCTGTGTCATATCTGCTAATTTATTTATATTTTTTTTTTTATTTATATTTTCAATGCTTTATTTATATTTTCTTGAAAGAAAATCTTCCCTTAATTCCTTTCTACTTTTATTCGAATTTTTTTCTAATAAAATTCATTAAATCCTGTACGGATAAAAATTACTTTTATCAGATATTTTTTTTTTCTTATTATCTATTAAAGATTGTTATTTTACTTAATTATATTTTATTTTCTTGGGCTGAGCAATGGTGTGTCATATCTGATAATTTATATTTTTATTTTTATTTATTTATATTTTCTTGAAAATCTTCTCTTAATTCCTTTCTACTTTTATTCGAATTTTTTCCTAATAAAATTCATTAAAGACTGTACGGATAAAGATTACTTTTACTTTATCGGATAAAGATTACTTTTACTTTATCGGTAAAGTAATTATTTTACTTAATTATATTTTATTTTCTGCAGCCGAGCAACGCAGTGTAGTATCTGCTAGTTTCTTTATAAAATCAGATACAAGTTTCGAAATTTTCGGGACAATGTCTTTAAAATATTTTAGAAAGAGTCCTAATTTTAAATTATATATCTTATTAAATAAATTACGATTTATCTACAAACTACTTAATAAGCTCTCCCTTTGAATTTCGAGCGATCGCTCGCCATTTATCAGAAAAAGAGGTAACTTTCTAAAATGAAATTACATGGCTGTTGCCTCTAAGCTGTCATTTTCCAGGTCAAAGATGCACTTCATTCTGACTCAGATATTATAATTAACAGCGAGTTCCGAGAAATCTCCTATGTATATTCCTCTCGGAAGACAATGCATTATTTAATTAATTCCATTATAAAAGTTAGCGATTATTGTTCTAATTCTTGGGAATGTTTATAATAGGCTTTAAATAGATATTTTCATCGACAGTTTCAGTCCGGAGTAAGCAATAGAAAAGAATTTGTTCAACATTATTTTATTTAAGGTACACGAACACCTTCAAAGGAATTTTTTCAAAATTATTGAAATACTTTATCTTTATACACATTTTGTATTAAATGTATCTAAAAACTTATGATTTCACATAAAAAAAAAAATTTAATTTTTTTTTTTTTTTACTTTTTATAAGCTAAAATAAGGGTAAAAATGGCCAAAAATTGATAGTGTTACAAAACATGATAACTCAAAATCAAATCAATATTTTTTAAATTTCTAAGTTTGTATTTGTTTGTACTAACATTCTACAGGGAATGAACCTCTGGTAAATTTATATCTTTATTATTTATTATTTGTGCTAGTTTAAATGTTGTCGACACAAAATTCTTCCAAAATTTTCATGTAATTCCAGATTTGCTAGAATCATTTCCAAAGTCTATTCCCTGTAAACATTTATGAAAAACATATATACCAAGATTTGTAGCATTCGAATCAAAATTACTTGTGTTATGGTGCTTCACATGAAAACAAAAAGCATCAAAATTCATTCTGAGAAAATTATTATTACATATTTTTTAATTATTTATTATTAAAAATTATTATTACATTTAGTATATTATATTTTGATGAACAGTGTCTTCCTGATGTGAGCAATAGAAAAGAATTAGTTCATCATTATTTAATTAAAAAGACTTATTCACGATTATTTTATTGATATAAAGTATTAATAAAAAGTATTTCAGTAAAAAAAAAAAAAATTCTATTAGCTAGGATTCCGATTACAATTTCCAATTATCTAGGATTTTTTGTCTAGCCAAAAATCAGGAAAAATTATTATTACATATATTTTAATTATTTATTATTAAAAATTATTATTACATTTACGTATATGATATTTTGATAAACAGTTTCTTTCTGATGTGAGCAATAGAAAAGAATTAGTTCTTCCTTATTTAATTAAAAAGAACTTATTCATAATTATTTATTATTATTTTATTTATATAAAGTATTAATAAAAAGTATTTCAGTAAAAATAAAATAAATTTCTATTAGCTAGGATTCCGATTACAATTTCCAATTATCTAGGATTTTTGTCTAGCTAAAAATCAGGAAAAATTATTATTACATATTTTTTAATTAAAAATACAAAATCTCAAATTAATTTTGCATATCACAATTTTTACGATATTTAATTCAAAAAACGTCTGCAAAAGAATTACGAATGGAAAATAAAGTCATAGAGCTTTAGCCGCCTTATTTGCAATGATGATTCATAATTAGTATTATTTACTAAGTATATTTTTAATTTTTGATTTTTATTCACTAATAATCCTTCGTAAACACTTAATTTATTTTTTATTTGTTTTAAATTGTTTGTTGCATTTAAAATGGTAATTATTCGAAGTTTTTGCAATTGCATATATCTTTGTAAACGTGTATTTGCATATATTAGTTTTATATATATTATTACTAGCAGAACCCGTCATACGGTATGTGCTAAAAAAATGCAATGTAGAAAATTGCATATCGCGAATATATTCTCCCTGTTCCAATATATATACATACTAATTTTCATGGAGATCGTTTGAACGGTATATAAGATGAAATGATGCAGCACTATCTGGTGGAAGTAACAATAAAGTGGATAGCGCGAACATATTTCTATTCTCGAATATATGTTATTACTAATTTTCATAGAGATTCGTTGAATGGCATAGAAGTTCGATATACTACAGAACCATCTGGTGGTGACTTAGGGGATAGCTTAAAAACATTTTCCAAGTTTTGTCAAACACACACAAAAATTTCATCAAAATCGGTCAAGCCTTTTAGGAGGAGTTCAGTGGCACACTTATAGAAAATTATATCGATTGCAGCGACACCTACCGCCTTCAATAGTAAACCTAAACCATCCAGGGACCAACTCAAATACACACAAAATTTCATCAAAGTCGCTCCAGCAGTTTGGGAGTTCAGCAATACGTAA
>BPLR01020030.1:0-22454 GCA_021605095.1 Caerostris extrusa
TAAATATAAATGAAAGTATAAAAAATATATAAATATAAAAATTAAAATAAAATAAAATCATTAAAAAACTATTTATTTTACTAGGTGCGATGTTTGTTTCGCTACTCTTTCACTAGCAATCGATTTTGCAAATCGGTCTCAATTTGGGTATTCGCATATCGTGATTGGTGTTAGCGTCGGTATGTTTGATCGTGTTGTGTTTGATCAATTTCATTTTAAAAAAAACGATTCGCAGGTGTAAGTTGAACACAAATCGTTGAGAATTTTTTGTGCCAGATTTCTCAAATAGGAAATTTTTCTCTTTAAGGGACGTAAGTGTTGTAGAAATCTATTTTGATTGAGATGTTTCAAAATGGGTT
This sequence comes from Caerostris extrusa, assembly GCA_021605095.1. Lineage (NCBI taxonomy): Eukaryota > Metazoa > Arthropoda > Arachnida > Araneae > Araneidae > Caerostris > Caerostris extrusa. Next base: position 360 of record BPLR01020030.1, read on the forward strand.
TTTAATTCAATGTTTGCATTGTAAGTCAGCAGTTCCGAGGATACAATGGGACGACTCCATTTCCAACACATCAAAGAGAATAAAATAAAATATAATAATATTCTGATAATATTCTCATATTATCTTATCATCTAGAAGAACAGACGAAAGAAGTCACAGATGATATTATATTTCCACGCACATTTAGAGTCCTGATGGATACTATCTACCAAATACTGATGCTTCAAATACAGCCAAAATTATTTGTTATTTATTGTATTTATTGAATTATTATAGTAAATTTTCTCCTCTTAAAATTTAATTCACATATTAAATAAATAAAAAGACAATAATAAAATACATAATAAATTTGCTTTTATTATTAATTTTTATATAATTTATTGTACCTTATGATTTTCATCAAAAAAATCTAAGGTTATTGCAAGTTGATTCCCCTTTAGTATGTAAAAACAAATTTTTTTCAGTAGTTAAAAGTTCAAAAAACACCCAACTGAAACATCCTGAATGATATTTTAATTAAAAAATTTAAAAAATAATAACGAATCGGTATCTCTGAGACAGTCCGTCTCTTGTCATGTTCTAGTATTTCATCTCCTCTGTGACGGGTTAAGTATAATTAGAATATAAATATTATTAAATGACAAAAATTAAATCAGAGTAGAAAATATTATATTAAACATCAAATTTTTTTCAATTAAAAAAAATCTTTTACAATATTATTCAAATAAAAATAAATTTCAAAAATATCTTCTTCTTCTGTAAATTTTTCTTTTGAAGAGAAATTTTCATTAAAAAATATCTTTTGTGTATAGACAAATAAAAAATTTTTCAGTTCTATAAATGCCAAGTTCAAAATATAATTTAGAGCTGCTAATTATATTCGAATTTCTTCTGAGAAATTAAAAAATATTCAAAATTTTTTCCTAAAAACATTTTTATTGTAAATTACTATTTAACATATAAATGTCACAAATCAGTTTTTTAAGGGAATGGTTTTGCTAAATTCGTTTGAAAACGTCTTTGATGACATGCAACATACTAAAAAAAAGAGGAAAACTATTTTTGATTGAAAAATCCTTTTGCAGTACCAACCAGAAAATTAATTTTTGACTAATTTCAGAAACCATATTACATTAAAAAATTTTTTTAAATTTTAATTTTCATAAAATCCGGGTACATTGAAACGAAAAACAAATGCAAAAATAACACTTGATAGTTTCAAAAGTGATTTTGATGTCCTATATGTTCAAGATTGTTTATTGACTGTTTTTAATTTTTTATTAAATAGTCAGGCTTGAAAAGCTTGAAGCTTCTGCTTGAATAGTGTTTGAAGCTATTGCTTATAAGCAGTAAGTTGTTGATGTTGAAGCAAACATAGAAACAGTTTCAAAATACCTTGAGGGTTAAATCCTGCTTAAAGTATTCTAAAGTTACAGTGGAATCAGTTTATGCACTATTTAAATTGGATTTTGAGTCTCTTTTATTCTGAATCAATAAACTATACAGGAAATGAACTTTTAATATTAGCTGACGTTCTGTAAGATAAATATCTACCAGTATTAAATTAAATAAAAGTGTTATATATCATTTTATTGCGCATTCTGGTCTGTCTAGTGGTAAATTTTGCTGGTATATTGGTTTTTAAAATTTATAGAAAAATTAACTTAAATAGAAACAAAAAAAATCATCCGTATTTGTGGAATCTACACAATAAAAAGTTCATTTTTGTAGGAATATGCTTTATGGAAATTCTGCTACCCAACATCATGAAACATCAATGATCCATTTGAGGGACTACACAGAGGATTGTCTGAAATTTTAAATCACGTTTAAAAGGTAGCCCTACATTACATATTTAGAGAACTTGCTATTGATCTTAGTATGCTTAGAAATAGATTCCGAAAACTTTTGAGGGAGCCTGGAAAAGTGGAAAACAAGACAAATATGTTCCACACGAATTTACAGAAGGGGCAGAAATTGCAGCACTTGCTAATTGACCCATCATTCAGTATTCGCCAAAGACATTTTTTTATCGTATAATTACTTATAATGAAAAGTGGATACTGTATGATAATCGCTGTGGCTCTTCACTGTGGCTGGATGCAGACGGAAAACCTAAACGTGCACCCTAAGGAAATTTACGCATACAATGGGCACGTTTTGGTGAAATCAAATGAGAGTTTCAGCTTAATAGGAATGAGTTAACAATTAATTCATAGTATTATTGTCAACAAATTGATATTGTACATTACATTGTTTGTTGTCAACAAATTTATATTGTACATTAGGAATTGTTGTCATCAGTATTAGTTTGGTAAAGTCATTATTCTTCTCCATGATAACGCATTAACTAATTTTTTACCAATCGCAATACAAAAAACCGAAATTTTAATTTCTGCCTCATCCACCATATTCAATACCATTTGTTTCTTACTGGTTACCACTTCTTCAAAGTATGAATAAACGCTTTGTTAATGAAAAATTTAGATTGTTGTCGAAAAAAGTCTTTTCAGAATTTATTGATTTTTAAAACAAAATGTTCTTTAAAACTGGCAAAAATGCCTTGTAATGAATGTATGTAGAAGTACATTGATTTTGATGGGGGGCATTTTGATTAAATATGTTCCAACAATTTGTGTATGCGACCATTTAAAAAATTTAGCACTAAAAAGCTCATTTCATATGCTATAATTCGTCAAACGTATCTATTTCTATAAGCTTCTTTTTTTTAGATATTTCATTAGTCATATGAAATATATTAAATATAGGATGTCCGCAAAAATGCTATGAAAATATTTTTTTGAAATTAAAATTAAATTCTTATTTAATTTTAGAATTTAATTTTAAAAAAAATTATTTTTAAATATTGTTATCTATATTTGTTTTTAAATAAGAAAATTAAACTTTCAATATTTATTATTTTTGATGATAAATATTTCCTTTTTAAATTTATATGCCTAATTTCTTTTTAAATTTCCAATTCGTAAATATTTTTATGTCAAAACTTATGAATAGTGTCAAAAAATACAGTGTTGGTGTAAAGTTTGTAACATCCTTTTAACGTTCATTTGTTGAAAATTAAATTTGATCAAGGCTTTTCATTATTAAGCATACGCAATAAGGTTACAAAATTTCACAATGTGGTTACATCAAACTTAAATCATATGCCATAGCTATTTTTAGAAGCAATGTAAATTCTCATCTTTAACATTTATAACATTTCCTACTTCTATGAGAATATTCATGACACCCACTTTACATGGCTTCGGCAGGATTAAAGTTTAATGTTTGTGTTGTGATGACTGGCTTAAAATGTCTGTGTTCTAAATTTCTGTCCTTGAAGTTCATTATGTATGGCTTACTGTATTATTGTTCTGAAATTAAAAAGTTATTTTAGTAAGCATTAGTTTCATCTCATATTTTATGAATTATTGATCCCAATGGTACTTCAAGTAAGTTTAGAAACAGTTATATATCTTATTGTTTTCTGATTGATCTATGCAAGTTAATCTTTTTCTAAAATTTAGAATTTTTGAAGGATTAGGAAAGGAATAAAAAATGTTTCATCTTTGAATTATTATATAAATCTTAAAAATATCATACTCACAGGAATTCACGAAATATCTATTCACGATAAGTTTGAAATTATACTATAGGACTAGAATGTTAATTATACAAATTATTAGGATCCTGTTGGATATATTTATCAAGTATTCAAGGACAACTCAATAGCAATGAAAAATTATTATGGCAATTAAAGTTGTATATAAATGCAAATTTTATTTTACCTTAAATAAATTCACTAAAATAAATATGTAATCATAAATATGGTAGCAGAGTGTGGTTACGTTAGTAAAGAAAAAAAAAGTAAATTGTTAAATAATTTATTAAAATAAATAACGATTATGATTAGTACCGTAATCTATAAGATGGATTGTTTCAACCAAAATAGAACTGTAGAAATATAGAATAAAAATAATTATGAAAAACGAAGTATGAAAATGGAATTTCTATTGTTTGCGAAAAAGTTATTCGCAGTGATTTTAAATGAAGAGCCATGTGAGAAACGGAAATGATGAACACAGTTTTCATATCCGCCAAACTTTGTTCAAGAAAACAAAGAAGTTTTTGAATAATTGCTCTTAACGTAACATGCGATAACTTATAAAGGATTGAAAACGTCAAAATATATCTGGGAAACTATAAAAATTTGTTTCGAAGAAAGGAGCTAAAACGGATGCAAAAACAGATCTGCTGTTGAATTTAGCGGAATTAGAAAAGCGAAATTATAACAAACAAAATTGTGGATGATTGCTTGACACAGTCACAAGGAATGTTATAGCAAACAAATAAACTGGGAAAACAAGTTAAAGAAGGAGAGTTGGTAAAGATGTGTTAGGGGAGGCGTACGTGAAAATTATGAAAATGTTGTTGTAGGATTATCAGCAAACAGAAGTATCAGTTTTAAAGATCTGGTATAAAAGCTGATAAATTTTGAGAAAAAGAGGAGAAGATAGAAATACTGAGACCTTCAAAGGTTATAAAACTGCAAAGCAAATTCAAACTAATCTCATATGTTTTAACTGCCATATACCAGGTTATTTACAAAGCGACTGCTGATATTGCTGATTTGAGGAAATCCTAAAAGACGAGTCAAACAAAATGCAACAAAGCATTGGAAAATTGAATGGATATGAATATGCAAAAATCTCAAAAGATGAATCAAATTATTGTAAGAAAAATTGGCCCTAACAACTAGAATATGTAACTCAAATGTGTTAAAAAAGAATAGCATTTGTATTATGCATGCACATCACATATGCCTCCAAGTGATACCGGAATTATTAATATGACAGAAATATATAAAACACTTGCAAGAGAAGATATTAAAACAATTACAACAGGAGATGGACCCAAAAACCTTGGGTTAAAATCAGTGTTATGCAGTTCAAAATTAAAGTGTAATTGAAGATCTGCTCCAAGTATTGTAAAAACTGGAAATGAGGTTGATCTCAGAGGAGCATATATTCATCATGTATGAGGAATTGAAAGAAATTATGGTCATTATGAAAAGAATTGATCTATAAAGTTGATAAAAAATAATGACACAAAATAGAGGTTAAAGTATTGCTTATAAGTTATTCCATAGAAAGCTTATAGAATATTTAATATGTAAAAGAGGAATGTTTGTGAAATATGGCATTTCCAAGTACTGAATTCTGTTCATAGACGGCGTACATCCGATATCCTTTAAGCGAATTTGAATGATTTTCTGGCACGAATGTTGTTTGGGATATTTTTACTCTCGCTTAATTTTTAAATTGCTTATTTTTGCAATTTAAAATTTCCTATTATTTTGCATAATGGACCATATAATAAAAAAGAAAGATATGATTTCTTTAATGGTTTTGAAACTTAAAATTGAAAGAAGGGGAAATCCGGTTAATCTATGAATAAAAAATCGTGATCGTCATTGTGTTTCAGTATTTTAATAGAAATTTTATTACATTTTATTCTTAAGGAACTACCAGATATTTTCTAGCTGCAAACATTAATTTCTCAAAGAAAATTGTTACTTTATGAACATTTCTGAATATCTATGTTATTTAGTATGTTTTACATTCCCTATTAGTTTAAATACATCTAAATTATCATTCATATATGTTATTTGAATGCAATCTTGGAAAATTGATTTCTATGAAATAAAAAAAAAAATTTGATCTAAAAATAAATTTTTCTTAATATTATTTTTCAGTATATTTCTATGTTATTTTTAGTATGCTTTGCTTTCGCGGAAAATGATTTGGGTTTTTTTTTTTATTCTTTTTATTTTATTTTGTATTGCATTTTTTTATAATTATGCAAACTACATTATTTCAACGTAAATTTTCACATGATTAAATTGCATAAAAAATGTGCATGTTATAAAGCGCAATTTTCCATATTAACATTCGACATGAAAAACTGTTTTTTTTTTTTTTTTAATTTAAAAAAAAATATTTCTATCTGGAAGCCGGTTGAGAATTTGAAAGAAATTATAGATATGTAGATTTTTTTAGAGGGTTAGTGTAAAATTCTGCATGTAATTGTGGTATTTTAACCAAATGAAAACTATTGCTTAATCTAAAATGTGTAGACAGAAATGAGAAGAATGGCTCGAGGGAAATTTTCTTAAGACAAAATTGCTCTCTCAGCATAAACTGTCTATAAATTAGGAAATATAACCCGCCAATTTGTATAAAATTGGAATCAGTGTCCATCTGTTGCAAAACGCAATGAAATAATCTACAAAGTAGGAAGGATTTTAGAGACCACTATGCTAAAAGAAAGATGGGAAAATATTCAAGAATATTTCAATCAGTGGAGTGTAATATTTTGATGACATACCTGGAACTGCATTCCCATAAATCTGCTGCAATTGCTTTAATGGCGTTTAATTTTTATAACTTTCATTTTTAAATACGGCAAAGGAGCATAAGGGCAAGAAGTAGGGTAAGTTGCTTAGTATTATAAATTTGCAAACGTTGAATTAGAATTTGCTTATAGTTTGAAAAATAACTTATTCGCTTTTTTTATGTTGAAGTATGAACTTTCAAGCGTCTCAGCTCTATATGATCTTTTGAAGGGAAATTTTAATATTATACAGACATTTTTTCGTGCTTTTCTGTCACTAGTAAAAAAAAATATTCTCTTCATATATTAAATATTCAACATTAACCATGACTTTAAAGATATTGCTCATGTAAATATTGAAAAGGAAAGCACTTGAAACATTACGCTATTTTAGTCCGCGTGTGGAAAATATTTTTAATAATAATAATGTTTCTCCATTTTACAATAAAATTCCTGTTATTGAAAAAGTTTTATATCCTCTTTGATGCTATGCATTTGATTTATATCTGTAAGAACAGAAATCATATTGAAAGAAAGGGATAATGAAATTATGCGGAGGACTAATGTCTGCAAAAATTATACAGGCCACAGTGGCAGTTGTAAAAGAGCAGAAAAATAAGCGTCCGTAAAATCGTCACTACGCATATATATATATATATATATATACTATAAATAACACTATAATATACTATATATAACATAGCATATATGTATATATATATATATATATATATATATATATATATATATATATATATACACATATATATATATATATACTCTGTTTCAATATATTTAAAACGGAGAAACATTTTAATAAGATCCCAGTACAAGATGCATAGAATAAATATTTATAAATAATTACTAATTCTATTAAAAATGTGGGTAGCCGTTAGATTTTTAAATTAACGGCTAATAAAAAAAATAAGAAAATGAAGACAAAAAAATTAAATGTTTCCAAATGCACAAAGTCTCCAATTTTCTAATCATACAGAAGCTAACATTATACAGATAAATTAATTAACACAAAAATAAAAAATCTGATAAGTATTAACAAAGGTAAAAGAGAAAAAAAAATTGAACATACAAAGGGACATTAAAAATTTATTTATCTGTAACATAAATATAGGAAACACGCAATTTTTTTTTAATTTACAGTATTTCAATTGATATTTTTAAGACTTACCAAATGCATATAAAATTTCCAAAAATTTTTTACTGTTTTTAATTAAATTTTGGTTGAAGAACATTACCATATACTTCAGAATATAAGACTATTCGTGTGCTAAGCCGAGAGTACTTTTTTCCTTCAAAAAATTTAACCAAAATTCAAAATCCGCATATAAGTCGAAATGAAATCAAAAAAAAATTCCTGTACCTTTCAATTATAAGGGCAAAATTGTTGCCCCGAATTGAATAAGTAGGTAAATGTGATGAATATTTTCCAATATTTACTGTAAAATAAAACGCCAGACGCCAGTGACTATAGTCATAATTCTGCTAACCCTATCAGAAGTTAGCACATTGTTCCCATGTTCTCAAAAAGATGAGCGAAAAGAAAAATTTCTAATCGACGAATTTGAAATTACAAGTGATCACTGTTGAGAATCAAATTTTTTTGCTTTTGCGACGACGCTGCAAACAACCCTGCAATATTTAACATTTTCGAAAATAAATTAACTCCTTTTTCTAAATCAATTCCATTTTTTAATTTTCAGAAATATAAGATAAAGAAATAAACAAAATTGTTATATTTAGCGATATTTGGCGATTTATCGTTTGAGCCAGCTAAAGGAAATGTTCCTATGTTTTTGCGAAATTAGCTCATCTATATGTAAACCAAATCCCGCTAATTATCTTTAGAAAATTCTAAAAATTCTCGACTTATACCGGGAAACATATGGTAATCTTTTAGATATGTGTTTTATAAATTAAATATGTGACATAATATTACTCACTCTTAAAACTAGAGAAAAAAATAATTTAAATTTTTATTTACAATACATTTTTACATTTTACAAAAAAATGACCACAGTCATTAAAAAGTATTTTGTAAAGACATTGCACACAAATGCTTTTCGTGAAGAAAATATCAGTATAAACTTTCCTGTCGTACCCGAAATCTACAGTAAAATTCTTTACTGAATTTCAAGCAATAGTTTTTGATAAAACACTAATTTCAGTTCTCCGAACTAAAAGTATTCTTTTCTTCTGCAAGTTTCAGCCATTGTGCTCTATTTTCTTTGACGCCCTCCAACAAAGGACCCAGTTTATCCAAAATCATTGCAAACGCCTACATGTTAAATGAAATATATAAAAGAAAATTAAATAATAAAACAGAATAAAATGAATAAAATTTATAAGATTTAAAAAAATTTAGCTGCTTGGTGATGATTTCAAAATAGCTTCAAAACTTTTTAATAATTTAAAGGCTATACACAAAATTGAATACCTGATACAGTAAAATCATTAATAAAATTAATTTATAGAACTCACACTTTTAAAATTTTGTCACTAAACTTAAACTAAAAAAATACTAACTCACTAAAATTTTAAATCCCATTATAATCCAAAAAGTTCTTTAAATTTCATATAGCTTTGAAAATTTTATTTAAATACATTGCCAATTAAAATAATTTTTATCAAATATTCAAATGGTGAGCTAGATATAGTTATGAAAAACCTAAAATAATAGTACTTAAAGGAATAAAAAAATTCTAAGCAGGAATAATTTTAGGTACTACAAGGATTTTCTGAATTTTATGAATATTTTCCATTTCTATTTTTGAAGCAATTAAACCCCTGTGCCTTTTGTAATACAAAATTCTATCAATTATATTGCATAGAATATAAAAAAAATTATATTACATTCCACAATAATTTTCAATTAAAAGTATTTCACCTCGATGCCTCATGAATATAAATGGCTCCATGAGAGTAATTGATTATAAAAAAATGTAACCTGACGCCAGTGGAATTTTAACTAGGAAGAAATGTGAATATATATAGAATGAGTTTGGTTTTTGGGTAAAAGAGTTGGTACTTGCAGTCCCTTAGAGGTACTTGGTACTTACAGTCCACCACGTGTTTTTATTTGGATATCATGACATTTAAAGTGGCCTGTCAAGCCGGAGTTTGGAATAGAATTCTGTGGAGTTTGAATTGAAGTTAGAATTTCGGAGCGTTTTTTTTATCCTTCTCCTAGCCTTTGCCATTCGGGTATACGTTGTCCTGCTGCACAATATAAGTACAAAAGACTAAAATAAGAAGCATCAACAGTGTAAAAATCTTTCATTTAGATCAAATACGGAGATGCTGTCCATTCATAGAATCATCTCCACATAGTGGCCATGAGGCAGAAGATTTTATTGAGATGCTGCTGGAGGTAATCATGGCTCGACAACATGTGACAACAGGCGACACCGATCCTCCTTGGTAAATTAAGAGGAATCTTGCTCTTATCTACATTTGTTCTATCTAGTGTAAAATACATTCACTACTTCTCCCAGCAGTAATACACAGTCCAGTCACATTAATGTGACCACCACCTACTCTCAACGTCAACGGGAAATAACCAATCAAAAAGGCAGGTGGCAGCACATTGCAGTGGAATGTATATAAAGGATGTCCTAGGGCATCGGAAAGCATTTCAATCGTTGGCGTAATGCAGAAATGTAGCAATTTATCCGACGTCCAAAAGGGCAGGATTATTGGCCTTCTGGCCAAGGGTGGAAGTAATTCGGAAACGGCTATTTTTCTGAACTGTTCGCGTGCCGCAGTGGTAAAAGTATGCAGTGCTATCCAAAATCAGCGGCCTGGGACATGCGGTGCACCCCGGCTATAGATGACAGAGGCGAATGAAGGCTACGGAGATGAGTTCGGGCGAATAGACGTGCAACTGTTGAACAACTGACCGCCCAGATGAACCAAGGGGCTACCAAGAGTGTATCCTCAACAACGGTTCAGTGAACGTTGCTGCGCGTGGGCCTCCGCAGCAGACACCTGGTTAATGCACCTATGCTGACTGCTGTTTATCGGCGACGAAGGCTGGAATTTGCACGCCAGTACTGGAACGCCACTCTGTGAACGCCAAAACTGGACGTTCACAGAGTGGCGACAGGTGGCTTTTCCCGATTAATCAAGTTTTATGCTCCATCGGACAGATGGACGTTGGCGTATACGGCATGAAACGTCTGAAAGCAAACACCCTGCAACAATTGCCGGAAGGATCCAAGCTGGAGGATCCCTCCTCCAGCTTCCCTTTCCAGCATTATGGTTTGGGAAATGTTTTTCTGGCATTCACTGGGTGCACTCATCATTGTGGAAGGCACGATGGATCACCACAAGTACGCATCTGTCCTTTGCGGACCATGTCCACCCCAGAATTATTTTTCCTCAGAATGATGGCATCTACCAGCAGGACAATGCGAGGTCTTATACAGCTCGCAGTGTTTGTGCGGGGTTCGAAGAGCACCAGGATGAGTTTATCGTACTCCCTGGCCAGCAAACTCACCGGATTTAAAACCCAAACGAGAATCTGTGGGACCATCTCGGTCGGGTTGTTCGCGCCATGGATCCTCAACCGCGTAATCTAGCGCAGCTGGCCACGGCGCTGGAGTCGGCATGGCTCAACATCCCAGTGGACACCCTTCAGAAACCTAATTGACTCTCTTCCTGCACGTCTCGCAGCGGTCCGCTCTGCCAAAGGTGGTTATTCTGGCTTTTGACAGGTGGTCACATTAATGTGACTGGACTGTGTATTACTATGCCGGAGTTTTCTTGTCCTAAAATAGGGTCTTGATCAATGATTTATAATCTCTTAAGGGGAGAGGAGAAGGGTGTACAAGAACAAGGCCGACTTTGCAAGTGCATCACCTCTTCATCAAAAGGAATCACAACATGGCCTGGGATCTATTGGAGAACAGTTTTCCTCCCATTTTCGGTAAGATGACTGATAGTATTTTTACAAAAATTCTTTGGAAGAAGAGGAACACTTTCTATTTAACAAAGCCCGAATAGCAGCTTGGGAATCAATAAATAATACAATTTTTTCCTGCAAGTGGGACTTTAAAGCCTCGACGGAAAGAAGCACTGCAAAGATCTCCCCATCAAAATTGTCACGAAAGGCTCCTACAAGTTTTATAGTTGAAAGAATTGGCTAAAGGCCCCAGTACTAATATTTCCCGTAATGGAATCAGTGCATCCATCAGTATATATATGGAGCCAATCGGGAAGTGGATATCTTTCATAAATAGTCGCAATTGCAAGAGGTATTACCAGTCTTACTTATTACAAGGAAGAATGAGCTCAAGATTCATTTCAGCAACTTTTAGAGGGTTAGCCATATAAGAGTCAGTGAGAGGCTGTCAATCAATAATGGGCAAATAAAGTCCCTCATAAATTTCATCGACACGGTGAAAAAAGTAGATTGGGATTTCAATCTTTTTGTAAACGATTTATAATTGTTCCAATAAAAACCGTCACTTGCGAGTAACTTATCCCTAAAAAAATAAGGCTGATTTATCTCGAGGATCAGATAAGGGTTCAATATTGGTCTGAAGTTCCATTGACTCTATAGGAGTAGATTTTGCTATTCCAGTAATCAAGCGGAGTGCACAATTTTGTGTGGCGTCAAGTTTAGATAAAAGACTATTAGAAGATGTAATCAAGAGTCAAGCACAATGATGTAATCAAGTAATCGTAGTCAAAATATAGAATATATGATTTATACAATTGTCAAGGACATCCTGAGATGCACCCCAGGTAACACCAGAGAGTCTTTTCATCAATTTCATTCTATTTAAAAACTCTCGTTCGTCTTTTTGACTTTTTTTCAATTTAGTTTAGAGTCAAGCACATATTATAAAATGCATTTATTTCTGAAAATTATTAATGTATTCAATTTATATTTTGAGGTTTCAAATTTTAATCTATAAATTTAAGTAAACATTTATGAATAAATTATAATTGTATTTTGAAAAAAAAACCAATTATATACCTCATAGACAGGTAGACAGATCGAATCAATAAACGCAACTTGCATCAAAGGCAATTTGTCTTTCTTGTCTCGATTCATCATTTCCTTTTAAAATAAGATTGCAAATAAACAAATATTGAGTTTTTCTCATCCCTCATTATAACACTATATTATTAGAAAAAAGAGAATTTTATTGGAATAAATATTTCATAAAATAGAATTATTTTATTGAATAAATAATTAAAAAGCAGTTAAAACAATTTATGTACTATTGCAAAAATTCATAGAAAATATTTACTTAAATAATCCAAAATTCTTACTATGGGTTCCAATTTTAACAGTTTCTCAACATCACCTTGCTCAAAAAAATTCACTAACAATTAATTCAGCAATCTATAAGATATAAAAATATAAGGAACGCTTAAAAATTATTATGTTATAACAATGTTTAGAAAAATAAAATTTTAACTCGTTTATGAAATAAATAGATTAACAATTTTCTGTAGAATGCTTTAAAAGTAACAAGGGGAGGTCATGAAATTTTCGTCTACGATTGTACTCAGATTTATGTCATGTGTAGGTTACAAGTAGGTTGTTAACTAACCAAAATCGTAAAAATTTTAGAGTAAACAATGTTTAAAAATAATGAAAACTTTTATACATTACTGAACGAATGTGAACCATTAGTTGAGTGACTAAGTCAGGAAACGATTGGTTAAGGAGCCTGAAATAACGAATTTTATTTTGAAATGGAGTCTTTTTATTTTAATTCCTATACTCACTTGTAAGTAATATAAGAAAAAAGAAATCATATTTTTATTAGAAACAATTAAAATATATATATAGGGAAGAATTTCAAGAAATTTCATTTGTTTTTAAGAAACACATAATGACCACGTTTTCAACTATTTTTTTAATCTATGGTGTTCCATCCTTTACTTTTCTTTCTGTTGAATGGCAAACTTGATAAGCCGTTTTTATCTTTTTTCTTATTAAGGTTTTTCATAAAAATCTTATTGTAAATAAATATATTTTATTGAAAATTACTTAGATATATGAAATTTTAATTCAAGAAAATATCAATGAAAAAGATAATTTTATCCTTTATTACGAAATATAAATAAAAACAGGTATTTTTTAAATGGGTCAAATAATGTTAATTTACTATTACTTTAATATTTATTATTTCTAAAATAATAAAACGTAGGTATTAACAATGTGGTAACAAATAATAATAATAAAAAATGTTTCACCATAAATGTAGTTTTAACATTATTAATAAATTTTAAACATAATTCATATAGGAAACTGAAAATGCATAAGCATAGTATACCTTTTTCTGTATTTCCCAGGGTTTGGTGATGGCAGCTATATCACACGCCGTCATAAGCATTGCCCTGAATAAAAAAAAAAATCTAAGATTGGAAATAACATATATGTTTTATATTTTGATAATTTTTAGAATTTAATTAAGATTATTTTTTAAAAGTTATGAATTGTAAAAATTATAAAACTAAAAAACACCTTAAGAGTTCTCTATTGTCGCCATTCTTCCAGTTATAGTTTCCTTTCTTAGCTATTTGGATAAAAGTAAACTGCCTTCTGTAAATAAATTTTAAAAAAAAAAAGAATTTTTTTTTTTTAAATTCAGAAATTAAAAGACAATTTACCATAAAACTTTTACAAAAGAAATTTAAAATCATTTATTTAATTAAATTACAATGTAGGAAAAAAATGAGCAAATTCTACACATTTCCAAAATGTGGTTTTCTGTTACATACTTTTCGTTCTTAAAATACCATTAAAAAGTTATGCTTATAATTTATCCAATTACTTTATTTAGAATTAAAAAAATTGAATAATGTTTTACCAATTTTACTTACAATATGCTAAGAAAAAAAGGAGTATGTTTTCAATTTCACATGAAGATATTACATATTTTATTGCTAATTTACATAATAAATGCAACATTAATTTATTTCATACTATATATATATACATGTTAAATATTTTGCCTACTTATAATATACAGTTAAATCTGTAGCTAAAATGGCATCTTCCAAGACATGGACAACATTCGTGTATTCTTCAGATGATAAATGGCTCAGAATTTGAGTTCCCTGTAATAATTATTATAAAGTTTAATGGCAAACACTTCAATTTAAATTTATTAAAATTGATTTAATACGCAGAAAGCAATTAATTTACTGCAATGTTATTAAATATTTCCTAACAGTAAAACCAATATTTAATTGAGAATGAAAAAAAAGGCAGTCTTTTTCTTACTTTATCAATTTTGATCATAATGAATGTTTAATGGATATTATAAAACTACTAAGTCCAAAATTTATTTTAAAAAAATGCCCTAGAAAGTGAGGATTTATTTAATTTTTTTGTCAAGTTATATACAGTAGAACCTCTTTAAGTCGAGCCTCGATACGTCGAAAACCTCCACAACTCGAAAAAAGTTTTGTTCCCTTCCCTTCAAGCCCCAAAACCTCCATTACTCGAAATTTCAACCCTCTATATGTCGAAATAATGAGTCAATCCCCACAAGCCATTTTGGTATATATTTTCCCACCGTAACTCGAAAAAAAAAAAATTGTATATCGAACATTAGCAACGTTTGATTCTTTTTACAACCATTACAACTCGATCATTTGAAACTAATTACCTCTTACAGCTCGAAGAAAAAAATAAGTTACCGACTTTAAGGATTTGCCGATCAATGCACGTCATTGTTTCTTAGAAAACAATGTATGAGTATACAGTAAATAGAATAATCAATTCTATGAAATATTCTTATTATAATTCTTATTATTGCTATTGATTTCATTTGAACTCTAGCGATAGATAGAGAACGATCGAATTATCTAAAGTAAATAAATAAATAAATAATTGACTTTTTAATACATATTTTTAATTTTAAGGTTTTTCGAATTATTTCGATTTTTTATTGTAGTACATAATATAACTTTTTTAAGTTGAAAATAAGCATGTTTATTACCTCTGTAACTTGATTTTTTATTTATTTTACCAAACTCAAAAATAAGTCAAGAATCTAAACCTCTACAAGTCGACTATTTCCTTACAAAACTCGCATCCTCTATAAGTCGAAAACTCTATAACTCGAATTATTTGGCGTATCCCTTGAAGTTCGACTTACAGAGGTTCTAATGGTTTTGGGTTTAATATCTTCAAATGAATTTTGTAATACCTCACAGTTTAAAAGCATAATACACTGATCAAAATGGTGGTGCTCCATTGTAGAAGTTGAATATAATTGCGCCAAAGGAGAGTTGATCTATTGGTTGATAGAAAATAAATTATTAATTAATAAAACAAAAAGAATTTTAGAGCAATTTCATTTCATAAAGATGAGTATTATGTTATTATTAAATTATTCATTCAAGTCTATTTTCATACATAAAAGGTCTTAATTAATTTGTAATATTTTTCTTAATTTTTTTTTCATAGAAAGTAAATTCTTATTTAATTTCAAATTAACATGAATTTATTTTTTAAAAAAAAAAAAAATCATTTTCTTCATCAGAAAAAGAAAAAAAAAAAAATTTAAATACTAAAGAATCTAGTTAATTTCATTTTATGACAGATTTAAATATATAATGAACAATTTTTAGTAGGGGCAGGAAAAAACAAAATTCTTTTTAAGGTAGTTTTATTACAATAAATAATTACATAAATTTATATTCTTACTTTTTTAGGAAAGAGTTATTTGTTCCCTGTGGGTCTAAGTCATGACATAAGCAGGCAATGAGAAGTGAGAGAGTTTCTAGTTCTCCAAGCATATGGTACAAGTTTGATATCTAAGTATATTAATTACATTTAATACATATTAAACGGAAAAAAAAAATTTAAAATAAAATTTCTATCAATTAAAAATTTTCAAAATTAAAATCTTTCTTATTGATTTGCAAAAGAAGCGAAATACAAAAATGTTTACAAGTGCACAATTTTTTGCAATGATTTTCATCTAAAAGGTTGAATGATATTCGGATAAGAAAAATATTTAAATTCTAATTATATGTATGAAGGCATCTAAATGTCCAACAATTTTATTCTCTTAAAATGTTTCCTCGTATAAGATCATTTTATTTCAAATTTTTTAAATGCTTTGCTACAACGTTTAACTAATTTTTACTAACGCTGTAAATTTGCAGAATTAGAAAGCATTAAGGAAAAAATGAATTTTCGCAAAAGATTTATCATATGAGACAAAGAGCCTCTAATACTTCATACGTATTTTCATTTTTCTTCATAAAACAATATAGTATATTATATAGATTTTACTTTTTTAAAAACATATTTAATTACTTAAGGGTTGTATAAATGTGATGTGGTATAGATAAAACTATTAGAATAAAATTTTTATTTAATAGCTTTTTTTTTATTCAGGAAAATTTCCTGAGATAAACTGAGACAAAATAATTAATTTAATAAAGTTTCTAAAAATTTTAAAACAAATGGTATAAATCATTACAAAATAATTAAAATATTTTTTTTACCGTTAGAATGGCAAACATCATTTGTGCAACATTAAAAGCATGTCTCCAATTATGGTAAGTTAGTGGCCTGTAATTTTTTTTACACTCAGTAGCCATCGACATAAAACCTGTTTTTACAAAAAACATAACTTTATTTTAAAATCTAACGAATATTAAAATTAATTGTCAATACCCGAATTAGCAGTAACATAGCTTCAACTGAACTTGCAATTAGAGGATTTCAATCAGTTTCAATCAATATCTAGAGAATTTAAAAGCAATTATCAACATCTGCATTAACTGTAACATAGCTACAACTCAACTTGCAATTAGAAGATTTCAATCAGTTTCTTGTTTGATATTTATTTACTAAACTGGCCTTGTTTCTTATGATTTTAATTTAGTGTACTTGCTTTAAACTGTTATCCTAAACTATATCTTTAGTCATTAATCTCAGCAATTTATAGCCCAGTCTGAGTGATTTTACATATTCTTTTTTACTGCAATTGCGACGGAATTTTAAGAAAACATTGATAAACTTGAAGGACAAACAAATTGGTAGAAAAGGAGAAGGCAGATCGAACTATAGAAGTGATACAATGATGTGTTGGAAACCATCGATGAAAGAAGTCCTAAGACTGATCCTGAATCGCAAGTTTCAGATGTAAATTAGGCAGAGTGCGAGAAAGCCATAAATGCTTTGAAGAAAAGTAATGATCTTGCAAGTTTGATTGTAGTTTTGGGTATATGAATGATGCAAACTTAGAGTTAATTACCACATGAGACTCTGCAAAACGATATGGAACAAATTACTGTCTGTATACTAGCATAGCTCTGGTCAGATATTGAATCGACTCATTGATCAATTCTTCATCAGACTCATGGATAGTTAGGTATCACATGAAACTCTGCAAAACTATCTGGGATAAATTACTGTCTGTATACTAGCATAACTCTAGGCAGATAATGGATAGACTCATGGATCAGTTCTTCTGCAGTGTAAAAGATCCAGCTAAAGACAAAGCCAGCCATATCTTTTCGTCTGAAGATGAATATCTGTGAGTTAAACGATAAGCTGAGTAGGCTGACGAAAATCAAGCTTCCTGATCTCTATGCATGAGACGAATCATATCAACTTTTCCGAATGAATACTTAGAGTACAAGAGTCAATGAATGTCCATACCTATTGATGAAAGATCAGTGAAAAAAGCTGATATAGCATGGTATTTATGATTTTCATCTTTCCAGAAATGCATTTAAGGAAAAGTTTATAGTAATTAAGTCTAACAAAGTTCTTTTTATTCATAGCAATATTTGTTTTAACAATGTTGCTTAAAGAATTTCTATAATTTTTTATAATTATAAATAAATGTTTTACTTCATTTAATTAATCAATATATTTAGTGGGATTAAAAATTTCTAATAACAAATATATATTTTTTAAATAAAATGTCTTTAAATATAAAATTTTAAGAAAATGTACTTAATTATTTATGCCAGTATATTTAATTAAGAATTTTTTATTTTCTGCAGATGAAAAAAAAAAAAAAAATTAGTGATATTGTTGAATGCAAAAATTTATTATAAAATTATAACATTTCACTCGGTTGGTATTTCGATAAATATATAATATTACAATTCAAGTTAATACTGTCGGTTATATAGTATTCATGGAAAACACTTAACCACAATGAATTAAGGAATGTTAAATTTAGCGATTAACATTAACTGTTAATTTACATTAGCATTAACTGTTAAGATCTTTAACAAAAATTAACAATTTTTCCTATCTCTACTGTATTAATTCTCATTTCTACAGCTTATAAGGAAAAAAAATATCCCACAATATGTATTCGGAGAGTTCTGCAAAACAATCTTCTTTATTTCAGTCCAGTTGACTACTTTTCGAACAAAAAATAACAGGGAATTTAACATTATAAAAAAAAAACAAACAAAGAATTGGCAATTTTTTATAGAGATCTTACTTTACATCATATTCTATGCCAAATCTCTGAAGGAAACCCAAATCTAATGAACATCCTGAGAGAAGCTTTTAACATCCCTTTATCATTCAAACTAAAATCATCAAACTTTAAATCTTGCAAGTTGTACATTTCTGTTGAAGGAATGTGATATTCCTAAAAAAAGACAATATATTTTTCTAATAATATTTAAAGCAAATCTGTATGAAAATTTAATACAATAATTAAATTTAATACAATAATTAAATTTAATACAATAATAGACAATTAAATGGTTATCAAGTTTATATATATATAAGAATACATCTCTCATTCGGACTGTTACTGTTATTTACTTTAATATGTACAGTTGTTTTTGTATTTTAGATCGTTTGAAGCAGTTAGTTTATGCAAGTAGTTAGACGATTAATAAAGAAGTTGAGATTTTAGAAAAACAATCAATAACAGTATTGTTTAAAATTTTTAAACACTATGTCAGAAAGAGTTTATTTTGTTATCACTTAAAAAGGGGAATTCTCATTTATAATTATTTACTTTTTGATTAATATGCAGGTAGAAATGCATAGCAATTGTTGTTAGTTAATGATTTAACTCAAAATAATATCTATGGCATATATAAATTTCATCATTTCCAATTCAAACATTTTATAACCTACTCTCATCAATTCCTGAACTTCTTCCAAAGGAGCTGTTGCATGATACGACAGGACTTCAAGAGTTATTTTAGTTTTAGCAACGGCTTTCATAGTTCTCTCGTACAATTGAGCATGTTGAATAACCTGCCACAAAATATTGCATATATCTAAAGAAAAGAAAAAAATAGTTATTAAACATCATAATGAAATGAATCAAGTATTATATTTAAAAAGGATTGTATTAAAAAGACGACTAGCGATTATAAAACAAAAAGCAAATACAGAGACAAGCAGTATATAAATTTTAAGGTGGCCAATCATCCTTCTTCAAGAAGGACAATCCTTCTTATTAAGTTCTTTCTTTCCTCGAAAATTATCCCTCATTAGTATATCATCCATTTAGATATTTGAAGACTAATGTGTAAATCTCCGTATTCGTTAGATGCAGAGTCAATCAGTTGCGTGGGATATGATTTATTTGTATTTGACATGACAATCCGTCAAGGCTCAGTACAGTGTGTCTAAACGCAATTAAGATACACATGCATTCTGCACAGGAGATTTTGAAAGAATGCGCCTTGGTTTTGTATTCTTCTTACCGAAACACAACATTACACATAGGCATGCAGTATACTCGCTACTTTTTCAGTGAATATTGAATCATACGCAGATAAGTACAATTTACATTTTATTAATTCATAATCATTTTTTAATAATTTCTAAATATATATAATTTTATGTACAGTTTATGCAGCCATGTAGTCAAAGTAAAGATTTGATAACTTAAGTAAAAACTGAAAAGAAATTATTGAATTTATAATATTGTTGAAGAAAGCTCTTCCGATTTTGAAAAAGAATTCTTATTATACATCCCATTCTTGAAGTTTTAAGAACGCGTAGGGACACTGAAAAAAGATAGACTAGTATTCAATGCATTGTAAAAGGTCGAGGGCACGAGATTCTTAATAAACATATGAATCCTTAGCCATCGTAGAGTCTTTAAATTTTGCCAATTTCGCAAATATGAATATGCATACAATTGCCTGGTTTCTAGACAAAAATAATTAGAAATCGTACAAAAATTTTTTCGAATGACTCGTGTGCTCTTTTATAGTGGTAATAATCCCGTTTATATTTGCTCTGCTTATTAAATACTGCTTTTCAAAAATATAAAGATGAACAATGGGAAACTTTAGAAATGCTTAATTGATTGTTTATGTGGATGATCTTCTTTAGGCTCAAATAAACGGCTTAGAACTTCCTCAGAAAGCTGTAGAAATTTGACAGAAACTAAAATGAATTTAAAAAGTTTGAAATAAATTCGGATAAGTGTAGACGTGTGTTACTTCATATCGAATGAAGTATCTGAAATCTAATCCGGAACTGATCCAGCTAATTAGCAATACTTCAAAGTGAAAGATAATTCCGCAGATCATTTCTCGAGGAGCAATTGAAGATGAAAAAAAGTATGTCTAGTTCGGTTTACAGCAAAAACTGAAAATAGATTTGTCTTACAAAGGAAGAATGGCCAAATTTCTTTAGTTACGAAATTTCTCCAGAAGTGTCATGTGCTGAAGAAATTGATGGTACTGAAAGTATTTGGATAAAAACTGTTAAAAACACCCCAATAAAACGTCTTCTGTTCTCTTCTCTTCTTTCTGTAGTTGGCATAGATTTCGGTAGATCAGTTTATGTTATGGTGAAAAAAAAAAACTACGTTGTGTTATTTACTTGTGTAGTAATGTGAGCACTCAACTTTAGAATTTGCTGAAAGCCTAACTACTGAGACCTTTCTTCTTAAGTTTCCACGATTAATGCTCGTTGAAGTCTGTGTCCTCAAGGATTACGGACATTGCCAGAATTTTTAAGCGGCCAAAAGTTTAACTCAAAAACTTGAGGATTTTCATTAAACATCCTACAGTAAATATTTTTATACCAAGCCCCAAATTTCAATGGCTCGGCTGAGAATGTTACGTGGTGGGGTGTTTATTATGAAAGACTTATTAGATCGCTGAAACTACACTGGTGTCCAAAAAAGTTACATAAATCGTAAAAATGCGAAAAACATGAAGTAAATATTCGTAAAAATATTCCAAATTTCTTGCGGGTGTTAATTGGGTGAAGAAGAAACATTGGGTTTATGCAAAACTTTTCAGTCGACTACGTCCTGCGCGAAAACACCTGCGCATGTCGGAACGCAGAGAAACCGATTCACGCAGCATAGGCAGTTCAGACAAGTTTCGTGCAACTGCTGTGCGAAGGAACGTTGCTAACCATCAAACAAGGTGAATGATGGCACAAGGACGCCAATTGGACATGTTTGCGTGAAAGGAAAAATTGTTGGAATGCTGGAATCCGACGATCACAAACCGAAGTGTCTCGAATTGTGAATGTGGACCAGTCTGTGATCTCAAGACTGTGGCAGAGGCTTAAAGAACGGGAGATGTTACCCGACAACCAGTATCAGGTCGACCAAGAGTCCCAACCGCCAAGACCGATATTTAGTAATAAGTGCGCTACGTCAGAGGGGCGGTACTGCCAGAGCACTGGGTTCGGCGCTCACAATCGCCACAGGAATACGTAACGTCATGCTTCGTTCGGTT
>BPLR01020031.1:0-11019 GCA_021605095.1 Caerostris extrusa
GTAAGTCTCTGAAGGCATGCGAACTTGTAGGTTTAATTTGTGGTAAGAGGTGTGCGAATTCATAATGGTTTTGTGTGTTGGGTGAACGAACAGTGTAGCTAGTTGTTTCTAGGATCGGGTATTGTCTTAGTTCAGGTTTAAAGTATGAGAACACCACAACTGTTGATATGAGATGGTTTCACACTCTGACTCAATCTCCATCAAACTTCGTCACTTTTGAAAGTAGTAACAGTAATGATGACGCCAATAAATTCGAACCTAATTCTTTCTTACACGACAGTTGCTTGAGTACTACATTTTTTTCCTTGGATATCAGTGGGCTTGCTCTTTCACTTATGTAAGTGACGAACAGCCCACCGACGGATGATGAGTGGAGGACAACTCTTGGAAGGTAATGATATTAACGCTATAAGAAATAATTTATATCTTTCTGAACTTCTTAAATGTCTAGCAATGTTTTTCTTTTTGTTGTTGTTTCTAGGACATCCGAAGTTTGACCTTTGAGTTAGAAAGTGTTATTCTGGTAGAAGGGTCCTTGGAAAAAGTTGTATGCGTAGCTGAAGGAGAACCACCTCTCACCTATACTTGGTATAACAAGGTAAGTCAATTGATAATATGGTAGAAATGAAAACAGAACATTAAAAAAATGCATTTAGATATCGTAAACTATACATTTTGCTAACAATTTTTGCTCAACAACTATCGTAAAATTAATATACTTTTATACTTGTCTCGAGACTGGCATTTCTCCTGTTGAATATTAACCTTTCTTCAAATGCTGCCCTAAAAAACTACACTGCATGGACAGTCTGATTATAGACCCCACAATAATAAGCGAAAATCTATTCTTCAAGAAAACAAAATAGAGTAAAATTCTTATTTTAGACACATAGGTATTTAATTTTAAAGAATGAAATATATGCAGTGATAGTGTTTTTAATTCACTTTCAATTTATTATCTCTTGAATCTGTTCTTACAGATATTTTTATGTTCATTGTGCTTACCCAAAATTATTTGGTTTTTAAATTTTCTCAGTTTGATAGGGTGATTACATCCCGATGCAAAAAACTCAGTCTTCAGCAGGGAAGCCCCTGAAGGAAGTTCCTTGATCTTCGACGGGGTCGATCTCTCCCATGGTGGCCTCTACACCTGCAGTGCCAGGAACAAGCATGGAACCGCCACTAAAACATACGACATCGTCGTCAATAGCACAAGTAAAGTGTTATTGCTTATACTAATGATGCTTATTAGTAAAGCTTATACTAATTAATGCTTATAATAATGAGGACTATGTTACAAATCTGCGAATGACCTAAGGCTTAAGTGTCCCATAATCAAACAATAGCAATTAGACGTATTAATTTCCTTTTTCTGAAGCATTACTGCCAGAAGATGTCTCACTTAGCTTTCTCAATCTATATGTCAATTATATTCAATCATTAGTTCAATTAGATTCAATCATCGATAGTGTTTAATTATTAAGTTCAATTAGATTCAATCATCAATAGTGTTTAATTATTAGTTCAATTAGATTCAATCATCAATAGTGTTTAATCATTAGTTCAATTAGATTCAATCATCAATAGTGTTTAATCATTAGTTCAATTAGATTCAATCATCAATAGTGTTTAATCATTAGTTCAATTAGATTCAATCATCATTACATAATAAGCCTGTGCTCATGGAATACAGGAGATGGTGTGAATATCCTAAAAGCCATCTCTGGATGTGTTAATAAATGTGGTGGCAAAATATTGTGCAGGACTCCTGTATAGGTCTAGTACAGGCTGTTATAAGTCTAGTATTGACAGTTATAGAACTAGTATAGGCCGACACGTTACAATATCAAGTATTGTATAGAAGTCAAGTATTGTATTTTCAATTTATCACTATGCTTTCAAAATGCTGTTTGTGGTTATAATCATGGGTGTTTATTCACATTGTGCTTGAGGTATGCATTACGATAAACGGAATTAGCAATAATATTTAATTCAGAGCAAAGTTAGAAAATTTCTCATCGTTTATCGCCTACGAATAAAAAGTATTTCTTTTATTTTAATTAACTGTTAAATATCTTGTTCGCGTTAAAATTTAACAGATGGCTAGAAGTTGTTGCTATTCAATTTCTTAGTAAGCTGCTTTTAAGCATTTCTAGCCCTTACTTGTGTTATATTTTCTATGAACTCATTGTTTTTATATTTTATAGGTAATATTACTGTGGACGATACAGGTTCAATTGATAGTGTGGATATTTTTAAATATAACCGAGAACAGCGTTACTTTCCTCGTCAAAACATCTGGCGATCACAGAAGCTTTTTCATTAGATACGAAGAATTAGATGAGGAAAGTTATGAACAGATTAGAAAAGGTGTGCATAGTAATCCTTTTATTACTTCAAAAATTATTCTTTATAACATAAATATAATTCAGTTTCATAAGATTTTTTTAAATTTTGTCCGGAAAGCGCATTGAAATTAAATTCACAATCCATAACACTTAGTGTATACGTTGGTTTCCAAAAATTAAAAAAATTGGAACTAAAAATTTCTATTTATAGAATTTATAAAATTTTGCAAAAACATCAAACATACAGTGCTTCATAAATTAGACACAAAGATTTGCTTTCTCTACTCTCTACGGTCATTTTTGCACACTTTAAGTTAATTGAGCAAGGACCTACAGTTTAACATGGATTCCGAACCACTAACAAACCTCCATGCCATAGCCAGGATATTAACCTGAAACCTGTGATACCAAAGGACTGAGCGGTAGCCAATTGGCCATCAGACCGCTTAGACACAAAGAATAAAAGGTTTATTTCTGGTTCAACAGCAGGCTTATTTTCTGACTAAAAATACACAAAATTGAAGCATAGTATATGAGTTATGTGTAATATGGAGTGTGATCACCTCTAACAATTTGCTGGCAGAAATGGCTAAACCCTTTCGAATACAGAGCTAAGAGGGCGATAGTCGACTAAGCGAGATGATGGGAAAAGAAGACCAAGTATTCGCCAGAATTCGGCTGTCATAGCATATGATTTGTCATGATTAGAGATTGCAATACCGGGATACCGAATATCGGTATTTTGAGCCATTTGTGCAATTTTGTAATACCGGTATTTACAAGTTTAAATACCGTTCTTTCGGTATTTACTAGAAATTTAGAATTCTTATTTGTGAAATTCTTATTCTTATCTGTTAATTCTTATCTGAAAACTAGAAATTCTTATCTGTGAAAACAAGGTTGTAGTTGTGAAGAAAATGTGTAATATTTCATTGTTGAGCGTGTAATTTTAAATTGGTCAGTTTGTTATTCACATTGTGAGATGAGGGATTTAGAGGTAAATACTTGGAAAAAGTATATTGCGCATTGCTAACAGTACCACCAACTAGCGTAGATGCTGAAAGAGCGTTTTCGACAGCTGGTATTTCTTACACAAAATTACTTTCCAGGCTTAATGATAGTACAATTGATGCATTATGTTTTTTAAGATCACATTTCAAAAATTTGTAATAGTGATATTTACACTTTTTGTGATTTAAATAAATAAGATGTTTCTTTACTTTTTTTGCGATTCTTTATATACTGTTATAATTTATAAGTTACAAATTTGTTTGTGATATTTACATTCTCTAATGAAACTGGCAAATAAACAAAACAAAAAAAACACCTGTTTTTTTTTCTTTTTCTAAAATTTCTACTACCGGTATTAAAACCGGTATTCCGGTATTAAGATCTAAAAATACCGAATACCGGTATTGAACTTTGGTCCGATATTGCAATCCCTAGTCATGATGAAATGATTAGTATCAGATCAAAAACGAAGTGCCTGAATGGCCGAGTGGCTAGCGCTCTGGCGCTCGGTACCACAGGTTTCGGGTTCGAGTCCCGGTGGTGCCATGGATATTTGTAGTGGTTCGGAATTCACTTTAAATCGTAGGTCCCGGTCTATTACGATCGTAGGAGCTTTGCGGGCATTGTTACTCCGCGTCCGTGGCTTATCTTCAAGTTACACGCGCCCCCTGGGTAATGCCAAGTGAGTAACGTCTGTGCAGCGTTTGCCTTAAGGCATCCATGACCAAGCTGTCTAAGTGTTTGCCAGCTGCATTAGAAAGAAAAAAGATCAAGAACGTCATGAACAGAAGAACGGATCAGATGATTCGGAATACCAGCGACAGAAAAGTCGGCAATTTCTCCCTTACATCGTCTGTTTGTGAGCTGTTTGTGAAACATGAGAACCACGACACACACACAAATCAATTATAAATAATCTTGAAGTTTATAGAAAATAGTATGTGTTCGTCAAAATGTATATTCACATTGACTTTTAAGAAAATTTATTTTATTACTAATAGGAATTAACTTTAAAAAAAAAGGAAATATGCTCCCTCCCCATTGGTGGTCTTGCCTTACGAATTCAGAACCACTGTCTTTAACAGGTGGGCTGAAATGTTCATAGGCTGATACATAGATGGTGCTACTAGTATTAAATCCATATGATTTTTAGTTAGCCCTAACCTTCAAAAAATACGTGCATAAATTTGACAGCTGTCGCACTATTAATATGTGAGTTATAGCATTTTTCGTGAAGCAACTTTTGTTAGTTTGGAAAAATAGAATTTCGTGTGTTAATAAAGCATTGCTTTTTGGCGAAAAAAAATACGATTAAAGCCAAGGCTTGGCTTGATAAACATTATTCGGACTTTGCACCAGGACAATCTACCGTAGAGAAGTGGTTTGCTAAATTTAAACGAGGCGAAAATGACCGAGGACGACGCACGCAGTGGACTCCCCAAAGAGGCTGTTACCGACGAAAACATCAAAAAAGTCCACAAAATAATTTCTGATAACCATAAAAGTGAAGTTGATTGAGATAGCTGAGACCCTAAAGATATCAAAGGAACGTGTTGGACATATCGTGAGAGAATATTTGGATATGCGAAAACTCTGTTCAAAGTGGGTGACGCGCGAGCTCACAATCGACCCAAAACAACAACGAATTGAGGATTCTAAGCAGTGTTTGGAGCTGTTCAATCGCAATAAACCCGAATTTTTGCGTCGATATGTGGCAATAGTTGAAACATGGCTCCATCATTTTCGCCGGAGTCCGATCGACAGTCAGCTGAATGGACTGCACACTAAAAATGCTATAACTCGCATACTAATGTTAAATTTATATACGTGTTTTTTTGAAAGTTAGGCTAACTAAAACTCATATAGATTTAATACTAGTAGCTCCATCTATGCGTTAGCCTACGAACATTTCAGCCCACCTGTTACATACCTTCAAATTTGTCAAATACTCATGTTACAGTAAAGACAACGATACATATTCGCTATCTGTAACCCACACGGAGTGAACGTCCGCCAAAGGGGTGAATCCCACAAGACAATCGGAATTCCGGAAGTACTGTCGTATTTGTTGCTTTGATAGCAATTACTGCAGCCAACGCCACCGCTAAAATCTATCTCTAGTTGATCCCATGCTAATAACGAAAAAGACAGGTCTTTAATTTTAGACTAATGAAAACAATATTAATGAGGATCCTGAATGGCCGAGTGGCTAGTTCTGGCGCTTGGTACCACAGGTTTCGGGTTCGAGTCCCGGCGGTGCCATGGATGTTTGTAGTAGTTCGGAATCCACTTTAAACCATAGGTCCCGGTCTAATAGATCGTAGAGCGTTGCGGGGGCATTATTACTCCGCGTCCATGGCTCTGGTGCTCGGTACCACAGGTTTCGGGTTCGAGTCCCGGCGGTGCCATGGGTGTTTGTAGTGGTTCGAATTCACTTTAAAACTGTAGGTCCCGGTCTGTTTGGCCTAAAGTGTGCATAAGATGGCCGTAGAGCGACAAACAAACCAAACCAAACCGCGTCCATGGCTGATCTTAGTTACACGCTCCCCCTGGGTAATGCAAAGTGAGTAACGTCTGTGCAGCGCTTGCCTTAAGGCATCAAGGCCAAGCTGTTTGCCAGCTGCATTAGAAAGAAAAATATATTAATGAACAAGCATCGTTTTCAATAAAGGGAAAGGACGCTACTGTAAGGAAATAAAGTTGATCAGATAATTCCGATAGGAAATTTTGAATTGTCTGGACAATAGGGTTATGACAATCACTGTTATGTATTTTTGTCACTCAATACTGCCTTTTCCATAAATAGAGCGCAATCATTTGAGGAGTTTTGTTTAAGAAATCAAATCACATTTGGTGAGACTTTATATATTACAACAGCCATTGTAAATCACTGTTAAACAAGTGATTTAACGATTGTGTGTTTTGCATGCCAAAGATAGGTATGTGCTTAGAATTAATAAAAAATTGTCCACCTAGTTTTATATAAAGGATACCTAAATGAAGCATTTACAGTGGGCCACAAAATTGTGTATACACCTTAGAAACTTAGAGACTTTTTGCAATTACAAATTAAATATTGCTTTAAGATGATTGAATTTTTTACCCTTATATACTTTAGTCTATGCTTTACCGTACTATACTTATAAAATTGTTACGTTTATTTATTTTTTATGAAAAAAAATAAAAGATCTGAGACGAGAGTAAAAAACAACACCACAAAAATAAGTATACACCTTTATTAATTTCCTTTTAACGTACAAATTAATATTTTGTTGCATAACCTTTTGCTTGAATTACAGCTTGTAATCTTCTGGACATAGATTCTACTAGTGTTTTAGTGGTTTCAGCAGAAATTTTAGCCCATTTTTTGCCCAGAACCTTCTTGAGAACTTCCTTGCTTGGGATTTCGTGCTCATGTACAGCTTTCTCTAATTGCGACCACAAATTTTCGATGACGTTTAGGTCTGAGACTGGACTGGAGTGTGTAATTGCTTCTTGCAATGGTACAGCAAGTATAACTGCACAATCTTCGCTGTATGCTTGGGGTCATTGTCCTGCTGGAATATGAAGCTTGACCCAAGCCTCAACTTACTGGCACTTTTTTTCAAGTTATCATTTAAAATCCCTAAATATACATGTTTGTCCATAATACCATCAATAAAAGGAAGCTCTCCAACTCCTCCAGCCGACATACAACCCCAAACGAGGACAGATCCACCTCCGAACTTGACTGTCTTAATGGTGTTTTTAGGTGCCAGTGCTTTTCCAGCTTCTCTCCATATTTTAAATCGTCCATCGCTTCCGTAAAGATTAAACTTACTTTCATCAGAAAATATTACAGTGTTTCAGAAATAAATAGGCTTTAAACGATGTTCTTTGGCGAAAATCACTCTCTTTTGTCTATTCACATACTTGATGAATGGCTTTCGTATTGGTGTACGGCCATAAAACCCATATTGGTGAAGGGTACGTCGAATTGTTTCAACGTACATTGTTCATTGTTATGAGATCTTTTCCCGATTGTAGAGGACATCGATAAAGCTAGTTTAAAGGCCACCCTCGGATTTACTGAGGGAATGATCTTCCTCTTCGCTGTAGTACTCAGTATTTCTTTACGTCCTCTTCCAGGAATATTGGCCACAGATCCAGTTTTTATACTTCTATAGTATTTTTTGGACACAACCAATCAACGAAGCGATTTCTCGAAGAGATTTGCCCTCTTTCGACCATTTTACAACCAATAAACGCTCAGATTCAGTAGTTTCTCTACGTGAGCTCATTTTACGATTTTTAATGAGAAAAATACTATTTAAAAGCGTTGAAGTGCAATAGCACGTGTTATAAGCAGCAGCTACTCCTGAAACTCTTTAACGAAAATTTGAAACTAAAAAAAGTGGTGGCATAATTTACAAATATAAGAAGTGTATACTCAATTTTGTGGCATGGTTTTCTATCTTTTTCTTCGAATCGCTTAACTTTTTTCGTAATAAATAAGTTAACTATAGAATTGTGTTATTATAGGATGGTAAAGCAGAGGTTAAAGTATCTAGGATAAAAAAAATTTGTCTATTTAAATCAATATTTAATTTGTTATTGGAAGAAGTCTAAAAGTTTTAGAGGTGTATACTCAATTTGTGGCTCACTGTATATACATCTACAGGTGACAAGGCTGTAGTGAAGGGTTTGGTACCCAGTGGAAAATATCAGTTTAAATTCCAGATCGACCCACCCTGGAGAATAAGGCGTGATGTAAAACCTCTCCAGATCACGCTGTTGCCAGCTGTTCCCGAGGTCATCTTCAGAAGCGTGCGTGACAATCAAGTGGAAATCGAAATTTATCGGAGCACAGATGACATTAAGCGGAAGACAATTGATGAACATGAATTGACTTACAATATAGTAAGAAGATGTTTTCTTTTTCCTTAAGTTGATTATATGAATTTTTTATTTAATTATTTGAAGGATTTTATAATTCCTTTTACATTCTAAAGTGAAAAAAATTGCATCAATCAAAAAGTGTGTATAATAAGTGTGTGTGTCAATGATTCATTATAATTAAAAATTCTTGATAGTATAAATTTAACAATGAAATATTCTTCTTCTGGGCCTGAATGGCCGGGGATAGCGGTCTGGCGCTCAGTACCACAAGCTTCGAGTCCCGGCGGTGCCATGGATGTTTGTAGTGGTTCGGAATCCACTTTTAAACCGTAGGTCCCGGTCAATAGGATCGTAGGGCGTTGGGGGCATTGTTACTCCGCGTCCGTGGCTTATCTTCAAGTTACACGCGCCCCCTGGGAAATGCAATGTGAGTAACGTCTATGCAGCGCTTGCCTTAAGGCCTCCGAGACCAAGTTGTCTAAGTATTTGACAGCTGCAATAGAAAATAAATAAATAAAAATATTCTTCTTCTTCATTGACGCAACAGCCCAATGGTGGTCCAAGGCCGTCTGCCCGCTGGCAGATTTCGAGACAGGAGATGTTTTCTTTTTTTATGGGGTAGGGTTGTCAGACTTACGAACACTCTACAGTCCACATTACGTCAGGGTCCTGCTGTTTGAAGTGGATTCCGAACCACTACAAACATCCATCGACACCGGGACTTAAACCCGAAAACTGTGGCCTGAAATATTAGCATTTATAGAAAAATAAAGATAAGTTAATTATAAAGATAAATATAAGAAAAGAAAAGTTTCATTTACGGATCAACGTTGTTTATAGTTGAATTTTTTTTTCGTTTTACGTATACGATTCTTGATGCTACATATTTTAAACCCACCATCGAGTGGCCACAGGTCTCGGGTTCAAATCTCGGCGGGGCCATGGACGTTTGTAGTGGTTCGAATCCACTTTAAACCGTAGGTCCCGGTCTAATATGACTGCTGTAGAGCGTTAGGTGTCAGGCTGACAACCCTACCCCGTAAAAAAGAAAACTCCTGCCAGTAAGCAGACGGCCTTGGCCCACCATAGGGGCAGTTGCGCTAATGAAGGAGAAATGCTATTGGGCCTGATGGCCGAGTGACTAGAGCTCTAGCGCTCTGTGCCACATGTTTCGGGTTCGAGTCCCGGCGGTACCATGGATGTTTGTAGTGGTTCGGAATCCACTTTAAACCGTAAGTCCCCGTCTAATATAACTGTACAGCGTGGGCTGACAACCCTACTCCGTCAAAAGAAAACCTCCCCAGTTTCGAAAATCTGATACTAGGCAGACGACTTTCGGTCCACCATGGAACTGTTGTGCCAATGAAAAAGAAGTATAATTTATTTGGGGACAAGAAGAAATCAGCTAGATATTTTTAAAAACCGAAGATAAAATAAACGTTCTGAAAAGGACAAAACTGCGAAAAAATTTCCATACCGACATTGAATTTCGAAACTCGAAAATCTAAAAAAAAATCTAATCTAATAAGATCTAATAAATCTAATAAATAATTTTAAAGTAAATTAAACAATAATTCATAACATAAAATTATATTAAAAGGAAGTGAAAAAAATTTAACTATTCAAATATACCTAGATTGATTTATTCTGCCATCAATACTAAATCTAGGGCCTGAATGGCCGAATGGCTAGCGCTCTTTCGCTCGGTACCACAGGTTTCGGGTTCGAGTCCCGGCGGTGCCATGGATGTTTGTAGTGGTTCGAATCCACTTTAAACCGTAGGTCCTGGTCCTAATAGGATCGTTGAGCGTTGCGGGGCATTGTTGTTACTCCGCGTCCGTGGCTTATCTTCAAATTTCACGCGCCACCTGGGTAATGCAAAAGTGAGTAACATCTGTGCAGCGCTTGCCTTAAGGCATCCAAGACGTCCATGTCTGTTTGCTAGCTGCATTGGAAAAAAAAAATACTTAAATCTCTTTTGTATGTAGGTGCAGATGCATAGCAGCAGAATAAATGACTGTGTAATAAATATCAAGATTCCTGTTACTTGCAGCACTTCTCGATACACCATAGCTGGTTTATCTACTGGATTTTATTACGAGATTCGTGTGAGAGCCCATACAAAAGACTGGTTATGGAAATACGTATCGACACAAAATTAAGTTGTAGGATTGATAAATAATATCACCTAATAATAAAATCAACTATTGCTCAATTTATCAAAAAAAAAGTTGTACTTTTTTTCGATTTTTTCAGTTCCTTCTATTAGCTCACCTCTCCCTATATATCTTGTCCAAGTGCGCAATCGTTAATAAAATACTTTTATTCTTCCTCAAGTTCAAATACATTTTTTTAACTTTTAGTGGAGGACACTTGATCTTAATCAGTGTTTTCAAATATTAATTTATTAATTAAATTTAATTAATTAATTTTAGGGGGTTTTTTTTATTTAAATTGCTTATATCTACCAACAGATGGCGCCAGATAAACTTAAAAAATGAATGAAAATTATTTATAAAAGGACTTTCTGCAATATAGTGAAAAAAAGTAGAATTGGCTTTAAAAAAATTTTTTTAATATTGTTTAATCTTCCGATCAAACGATAATTTTTTCAAATTTAACAAAAATGAAGTGAAATCCCTAAAAATATTACAAAAATATTTTTAATAAATATTTCTGCCTTAACATTTACCTAATAACAATTAATTTTTAAAAATTAATAGCAATAATTTTAATGATTTTCTCATTGTATAAGTAAAACAATTTTAAAGCAATACGTAAC
>BPLR01020032.1:0-60160 GCA_021605095.1 Caerostris extrusa
TGCTGATCAAGAACAAAAAACGAGAGGGTTAAAGAAGTTGAATAATCGACAGTGGTGCTTACATGTTCCAGTGTTTATTATTTTTTAGATTCAGTATGTTGCTTAAAGAGTGCAGGGTTGTTTGCAGCTAGGCCAACAGAGCGTAGTAAATAACATGCAGGTTTATGCACTACAAGCTGGTCACTGCTTTTTGCCGTACCAGTTTGAATGTGAGATAAATTTTTATCTCCAAAACACAGCTTGCCCATGCTACAATCCACGGTGACTGCTTCCACCACAATCACACAAGGATTACCTTTCAATCCTTACATTAGAAATGCTTTTCCAGACGTTCAAATCGTTCATCAACCCATAGAACCAGCTTACGATAAAGATTTTAATATCTACTTATCACTCCAACAACCATCATTAAAATACGATGTGTTTTTGTGTTTAATATTATATTAAGAATAGTAATTTACTTTTTTATCTTCCTTTCATAATATTAATAATCACAGATAAAAAGATGCAAAAACATTTCAAAAAGACCAATTCTTGAGTCTTTCTACTCGTTGGTACCTTTTTTACTTGCTAAAGCATCATTATTTTCAAAAGTTAGCGTAAGTGGACAAGAGCTCGTGCACCGGTGTTTGAATGAATACCCTTCCTTTTTCAACAATAGGAAAACTGCGGTGAATGCGTCCACAGAGGGCCATGAGGAAAATGATGAAGAAAGGCGGCCGAGAAATGAAGAGTTAAATGGAGAGGGATGACTATTAGTGTGCCATTGAGACACGCGTTCCAGACTATTAAGCATTTTTAATTAGCTGAGCCAGCTGACCCACAGCAGAAAGAGTATGCTGGGGCCAGAGGCCAGATATAATTTGCTTTTACCCAGCTTGCCAAATCAAAGTGCTTGTTGGCTGATACTCAGCAATTGTGCTCCACATAAGTAATATTTTTTGACGTTATTTAGAAGGATAGTCCACCCTGGCTCACAGGCATGCCAGGCAAGCAAAACAACTGGGCCGCTCAGCTTCTGATTTAGTAGTTTTCAGTGTTGAACTGCGCCATTACTTTCAAGAGTAAAACATATTGCTATCGTTTACACAAATGTGCCTGAATGACCATTTGCAAAATAATTTTTTGGAGAAATTGTATAGCTTTCTTTTAAAAAGATTTTTTACAAATTGTTTGCTCTCAGTGCCAATTAGAGAATATTTGTTAGGTTTTTTAAAAGAAATAAATATAGCCTGTTTTCATTTGCTAAAAGCTGTGTCTGTTTTCATCTAATTTTATTAACATTGTACTATAATAATATTAATACGCAAGATCACTACTTAATATTTACCAGTTTAGACATGAGAATTGAGATAGAGAAAAAATGCACATTTCACTTGTCAACTAAGAGATTAAATCTCACCCTAGTTTACCTTGTTTGGAACTGTACCTATACTGTGTTTTGTAAATTACATAAATTGCAATTGTATAAAAATGCGATAGCCACCATAGAATTTTCCACACTGCTATTGTTTTTCACCATTAATTAAATAGAATGTGCCATAATAAATTAAAATAAGTATTGTAGTTTTTTAATGCATGAAATTACTTAAGATAATCATACTGAAAGAAAGCATCCTACATTGCCGGCCTGTCATTATTATTGGCGTGCTTGCGGAAATTGAGGCTCAGTCCACGCTTTTGGTGACTTGAACACCAGGCTTGATTTTGTGCTGTGTTTCAAAGTGATCTACAGTAACACAGCAAATGAATGAGTTCAAGCACCTGTAGCTACAACAAAGTCGAATGAACAGCTGATGTGGAGCTTCTGTGATTGAATATTTCTAACAGCCAATGAAGGAAGGTATTTCCAAAGCCGTGCTGTCGAATGCATCGCTCGTGGTTTAGTAGCTCACAAAGTTCATTAGCATCTGCTTCCTGGAAAATATTATCGAATTCAGCTCGTAACAGTTGCCCAGCAAATCAGCCGCCGCCTATCGATGCAGCATTCAAAATTGATCAGCACAGCTTCCCGCATTTGCTCGAGATTGCTCCAGTCCCAAATGCGCCAGATCATCGTGCCACGTTTGATTTAGCACCAGTCACTGTCTAGCGAATTCAAGAAAATTCAAAGCCCCGGCCATCGAATAGCTCAAAGGTCATCAAAGCCGCTCTCAGCATTCACAGAACAGCGTTTATATTCGTAATACCAGAATGCTCACGCTCCCGGTAAAATACTCAGCATTCAGCTCCCGACAGACAGCCTCGTGATTAATAAATGGAATACTTTCAGTACGTCCTAACAGTTGATCGAACAAAGTACACCAACTGCCCACAGATGTCGCCAATAATGCAAGTTATGATGCACTGCATTGCTAGGGTCTCCATACTCATCTTTTACCTCTAGAAACAATATTTTTTAGTTCGACATAGATATAGATTTGACATTTGAATAATATATTTCACTTTCTTTTTTTTAATAAAAATAGAAATAATTTTTAACAAGCACAGACAAAGCCTAAGTCATTATTGATGACGAAATAAATGCGCCTTTCCGCATGACGTGCCACAGTGAAATTTCAGCACCACGACATACATAGATTTCATACATACCATTGCTCTGCCGAGATTATAATCACATATAATACAATATCCAATTCATGCCTCTTATCGCTTAACAAAATTGTGTTTTTCACATACACTATAATTAAAAATTTGTTTCAATTTGTACGCTGTACTTGTTAACTCAAAATAACTTTGTTCCTGAACTATTAAACAAAGAGCATCTCGCAATTACTGAAGTACTGGCTTCTAAACAAAAATATATTGCATCGCAAATTGCTCATATTACGAATTTATAAATAGTTAAACAATGATTACTACCTGAAGTGACGAAATGTTTAGCCACATCTTCTACTTTTCATTAAAAATGCAGTGCACACACATGGCTTAACTTCATGTCATTTCATTGTTTAGATTTTTCATTTAAATTTTTAAATAAAAATATCTGAAATATTTGATGAATTATTAAAAAGAAGAGGATGTATATTGTACCAGATTTCCCACGACCAATTATAACACATTCACAGATTTGCTGAGCATGAAGCGCAATATGCAGCGTTTCTATAACCTAACACCCAACAGGCTGGTCGAGGAAAGTCGAAATTGCGTCCAATGATTCATTCCACTGGCCCTTTTCATCAATTGCCACTTGCATTTGCGCGCTACACTGCGCACCCAGCTTAATTCTAGAAAAATACTTTCACTTAATAATATATAATTACTCTTGCCATGACATGCCTTTACTACAAAAAAACAAAGGATTTCTCGTATCTGGGATTTCTGGCAAATAAATAATGTATATCTTGCCAGCAAAAAAGAACGCAGTTTTCTTGCGTCCAGTTAATGATGCTTTTGTACTACCTGTCCTCTTAAATATTACGCACCTTTTTAAAAATTATTAATATAAAGAAGGACAAGTTGTTGGCCAGATTTTTCAGTGTTTTGTTAAAATTTGCATTGTCAACGCCTCAATTTTTCACAGAAGCGAATAAGTTAAATATGCAAATCAAATAAAATTCATGAAATCATACCATTTTGTTATTTCTGAAAATAACGCCGATCTTTACTATTTATCGTGCCAATTTCAAATATTTCAATAGCGACATTTCTTAACGGATTGTCTCAACATGATTTCAACAATAAAAATGAAATACTTATAAATTTCCGCTTAGTGGTTTCGTAACCAGAACTTAGCTCGAGCCAAACGCAGAGCCGTCTGGCTTCAGCCTAAAGGTCGCAAACATTTGTAAAGATTTGCTGTAACATTGCTAAAAGCTTTTCTTATTAACACCAGATATAAATAGCAACACCAATATTCATGACAAACATGTTATATTCAATATCATTGGAAACAGCAGACACGACAAATATGAAGGAAATGAATAATATTTCGGTATAGCATGGTCAATTATGACAAGTCACCAGGGCATATTCATTTTTTTCGCAAGGTAACAGGTTGACGAACCATTATTATTCTTTATTTTTCAGATTTCAAGATGACGCGGATTTCATAATTAATTAATCAGAATGATTAGCAGAAGAAAACACGATGCTGAGTGATACGGTAAAAACACTTGGTAATGCCAACCTTTCATAAAAATGCCTGATTTTCTAAATTACTCTGCTGTCATTACTTGAACCATTTTGATGTCATGCCACTTAAAAGAGCGCAAAAGAATAAGGAAAGTCACTTCGGCCAGCCAGAAGATTGGTGGAGATACTTTTCATGTGGGGTAATGAGCTCCTCTACAGCCAGCAGCCTGTTTGCTTTGGCGACATGCAAACATCGGTACGCTGACGTGCAATCCGCGCAACACGCCAAGTCATCAAATATCGCGCTTCCCTACGTATTACCTTCGTGTCAGCCGTTTTGCTCATTTGAAGAGCCTTTTGGCTTGGGGCCTCATCGTATTTGTCGGGTACGTATCGCTGGATAGAAAAGACATTTAATGCATGATCAGTAAAGCATTTTTCAGACTAACAATATCCTACGATTGGAATAATCCCCTCACATCCTCATCCTGCTATGTCTCCTTATAACAGTATAGACATTACTATTTATTTTCTTCCTCACGTTTACCATACCCAGTGTACATCTTAATTATTTTCGTTTTTGATTTTTTAAAGCTTTATGATTGTTTACCATAGAAATTGAATGCTCTGCAGCATGTATATCCTATATTCATTTATGCCTGCAGCTTACCTATTGGCTTTTTATTGTTATTTTTTGCCAAAAAAGGATTATTATATTACGATATTTTACGAAATTGAAACATAAATCATTATTTTCAATATCTGCACACCCTTTTCTGTTGACTCATCATAACACTGTTAAATCTTTCTTTTACCAGAAATATTTTGAATGATACCATTATATATACTGGAAGCTCAACATTTTTTATAGACAGCTTTCAGCCACCATATCAGTCACTTAATGCTTTATGCATCTTATTAGCGCAAAACATCATAAAGTTCTTCCAATAAATTTATTTATCCAAATAGAAAGACTATAATACTCAAAATGCCACATTAGGAGAACACTATAGAATACAGTGTATTTGCATGCTCTTCGCAACCTTATTGTTGCAACATCAAAACATCTTGTGGATACAACAGAGCTTATATCAAAAAGTAAAATAATTGAAGTTGTACAAAGTATAATGCAAGCCAAATATGCTTGAATCAAATATTTGTGGGAGATGTAGCGACTAATGGTCATATGCTCTTACGTTATTGTTAATATATTAGCCTATTATCCTGAATACTTTTTATAATGCATTACAGTAATAGAAACAGATTAAAAAAAAAATAAACAGGCGTAATACATTGAACCGCTAATAGATTGTTTTTTCATTTTTTTCGAAATGACAAAATACCAATATTACTGCCGCTTTAAGATGCCAGGTGCTGTTTTTTAAATGACCTGAGCCGCATCACCTCTGCTGCACGCTTGCAATGGCACCCAGTGCCCAAGGGACCGCCCATCCATTTGGTGTCGTCAGGGTCAACGAAAGCCACACTGCGCTGATCACACCACCAAAGCTGGGCCTGGTTAATACAATTTATGTCTAGTATTTACAGATATGGGGAAACATTATGGAAAGTGAAATACGCTTGGTTTGTTTTTACATTTTCAAAGTTTGAAAACAGAGCAAGCTTGCTTAATAGAAACTTCAATGTTCAGTGTTTGCCACAATTGCCTATGTATACCTATCACCTATTTCATTTGAGCTGGTCCAGAGACTTCTGTGTCACAAAGATGTTTCGTCTGTTTGAATACTGATGGCATAGCTGTGAACCTCCATCAAAGATACCCATTCAAATTTTTGCCTCTGGTTTCCTCACTCATCATTTGTATATCATTTGACTATGGCCATCAATAAGTAAAATACATAATAATATGTTGCTAAGAAAATATTAAATATAAAAGATTTGGGTACTCTTTTAAACATTTTTCTTTTGGGTAATATTAATTGTCAAGAAAATTAGTGGCGTCATTTTACCTGCATTGACCAATAGCTTGCACATGGGAATAATATTGAAAGTTAAATTGTCAAAAACTTGAATAAGGAAGTTATTAAAAAATTACCAATATAAGGCAAAATTGAAAATGGCTCAAGCGCCAGGCTAAAAGCGAACATGACGAAACACACGTACAATATACAAAATACACCACCAGCTTACCACAAATCAACCAATGGTGGCTCAAAGACATGTACAGTAGTTCATAGAGTAGCTGGCACACTTTTCGGGAGACAAATACATGAGTCTTTGAAAGAGCGTCAGCCAGCTGGCAGTGCACTGTTTCATAGTTACTAAAAACATAGCTCACATACTATCCATATTTTGAGTATGAATATTTACAATTCTGTGAATAGATTTACAGTAGTGCCTCAAAATATTGAAGACATATTACATTGTAAAAACATCAAGCTTATAAGACAAACTTCCAGCCATTACCACAATGCAGCAACAGCCTTTTCTGGTGCGTCTGCAGCAGCCATATCACTTAAACATACATATTTCCAACTGGGGCAAGCCGCCAATCTTAGAATGCTTGGTTTTACGATTATTTATTTATTAACAATATGGTGTATAGTTGAAATAGAAAATGTAAAAAATAAATATTGGCCAAAAGAGCAATCAGATTGAATGAAAATAGCTTTTTCAGTTCATGTTTGTTTTTCAAATTGCGTGTTATATTATTGATTACTGCTTTCGAAGAGCTGTATGACAACTAACTAGCGAAGCTTCGCCTGACATATTGAGCTACAAAGTGGGTTCAGCAGCAATGGTCACGGATGCTATCTACTTTCTGCCGTAAGATTTTCAAGGCAATGGCCCCTGGCTCTGCTGTCGGGAATACCTAATGGGGTTGAACTCTGTAAAAAATTTTCGAAGAAAGGTGCCAGTTTTTACAAACTCATAAATCCCATAGAAAAAATTCACTCCAGTTAAAATAAATGTGCCTATCAGAAATTCAATGCAATAAACAGTATCACAGCCATATTTCCTCTAATAACATTAACAATTATTTTTCTAAATTATATTAATAACGTAATTAAAATACACTTTTAATAAATAAAATAAATCCGAATTCCCAAACCACCAGCTTATTCATTAAATATCACTAAATTCTCATTACCTTAAAACTGAAGAATTAAGCATACTCTTGCTCTTTACAGATATTAGTTTCTCAGATTTCAGAACACTCTCATGTGATGCCATGGTGCCATACAGCAGAAAGACAGACATTCGCAGCTTTTCTGTGTGCCACAGCCACAAATTCGCTGGCAGATTTCATTCCTTGCAGGAATACCACACCGAGCAACTGGAGTTACTCAACAAAAGTTTAATCTCTTACTCATTAGTCACACTCACATGATCTTCGGCCGTTCT
The DNA here is from genome assembly GCA_021605095.1 of Caerostris extrusa. NCBI lineage: Eukaryota > Metazoa > Arthropoda > Arachnida > Araneae > Araneidae > Caerostris > Caerostris extrusa. The sequence continues at coordinate 7,441 of BPLR01020032.1, forward strand.
TTGACCGTTACTCAAATGTTTTTGCCCACCGTGCTGTGTCAAAGGGAACTTCAGTAATGGAAGATTGATGAGTTAATGCTGAACAACAGCCAACAACTTACCACACTTCCAGTTTCAGATTTGCCGTACTGCATATCAGTAGTGCTCCCTCAACTTTGAAGCTTCGCAGAGGTAGTAGAATTTATCTCCACTCTTTTCATTTCGTTTCATACTATACATTTGTCATTTCTCACAAATATGCTAGTTAAACAATTATGACAAATACGCTAATGAGAAATTCAACATTTACAGTGAGACGACATACATCAGTGACCATGCTAACAATTGCACAATTACTGCGAGTTTAAAGAAAGGTGATACCAGACACTGATGAAATAACAGCAAGAAAGCTAAGGGCAAACTAAATGCTTCATTAAAGTCGAGTTTAATATCTAAAACTTCTTTCTTTCAACGTATGCAATGTTGTTAGTTTTTGGTCATTTTTAAATCGCTTTCATTTTCGACATTAACCGAAATTCCTGCTTGTGTAATGATGACATGCCGTTTATTTAATGAATACCAGATTTGTGAGATTTTAAGTGTATTATTACCCGTCAATACGCTGCTTCTAAACTCATTATGTTTACCATTTACACTGTGCTTATTGCTGTCACACAATAATTGCAATCCATTTTACTTAACTAAAAATAATTTCCCCGCAACATAATTTCGTTTCCGCCAATTCTCTGTTTGACACAGCGTTAACTTTTTCCACGCTCTTGCATTAAACCGATAACATTCATAATTTCTATGATGCTTTCTTAACATTTGTAATGCCAACTGTCAATGTAATACTGAAATTCAGAAACATTGATTTGATAAAGATAATGACAGGTTATAACAACTATAAAATATTTTCTAAATCTACTTCTTTTCAAACAGCAGCGTTTTTTATGGGTCATCGCCAACAGCTGGGCTTCCCATTATTTGTCATTCGTTAAGTAAGGGTTATTTGCTTTTTAATAAAATTATTTCACTGATAGTATGATATACATTTGTTGACAGCTAACAAGCTATTTCACTGATGTCACTATTGAAACATTATATTGAATGTAGAACAGCAAAAAAATTCTGAATTTCAAATCTCACAGTTTTCTAGTCAACCGCAATGCCTTTTATCACCTGTCATAAGGCTCAATATATTTTCGACACACCAAGAGAGCTGCAACTTTTAAAGATGCCTGAAATGACAAAATCCAGGCCCAAAGATAGTCGCTACTCACCGAAGATCACCTTACCCGGAAATGGGCCGCCGATTTCACAGATTTATTTAAAAATGCAAAATAAAATATTATATTCTTATTTATTTAACCATAAAAATAGTGATTTACTTTAATGAAGAACATATATCACAAACACAGTAAATGATTGAAACAGTTTGGTTTACCGAGTTAAAAATCGGATGGTTGCTTTTTGCATGACTGTCAACGCTTAATAACTGCTTATCCTTACCTTTCTTAGTTGAAAAATTATATCCACTGAGATATTTTGGAGCATGATTTGAATAATATTTAACTACAGACACCCAGCAACAGGCACCATAATAAAAGGCATCACAGCTGTTCTCATCTCTTGTACATCACAGTTTTCCTTGGGATTTCACCACGAGTGAAATTTCCTGGTTGGAGACTATATACCTGTCGATACATCACTTGACATTATGAAGAATGAAGATAAATATTTTCCAGTGGCATCACCTGGGTCTTCTTTTTTGCACAGCATAGTTGCACCAAGGAGTAGGACAAACATTGAAAAACAGCTGTTAGCCATAATATAGACGTTTTAAAAATAGTAAGAGATGGTTGGAGGTCATGATTTGGTATCAGACAGAACTCACCTTATTAGAATAACAAAGGATCACAAAAGCAGAAACGACATGAAGATGAAATGAAAAACAAATTAGCACGTTTTATTACATTTATTTTCCACGGTCAGATTCCAGAATACTTGTCAAAGAACATTCTCAAAGCAACAAAACGTTCCATTTGATGCTAAACAACACTACACAGCTTCATTATAAGTAATTTTAATAAAATAATTGATATCATTTATTAAAGCTAATTTTTTGTTGCTTTTGAGAGTGTTTGTCAATTAATCCCTACTTTAGTTGACCAGAAAAGTATTCTGGAAAATTCTGATTACACTAAAAGATAGATTCCATCTGATGTTAAATCAAATAAATAGCCTCATCATATATAATTTAATAAAAAATTGTTATAAATGATTATAGCTAATTTGTTTTCATTGCTTTTTCAAAACGTTTGTTCAGTAATTCTTCCACTCTTAGTCGTTCACCACTTTAGTTGATCAAAAAATATTGTAGAAAATTCCGATTATTCTTATAGATGGGTTCTGTATGATGCTAAATCATACGAGTCAGCATCCTCGTATATAATTTAAAAAAAAAATGCTATAAATGATTATAGCTAATTTGTTTTTTTTGCTTTTTCAGAATGTTTTGTCCCACTACTCCTGGTCGTCCCACTTACCTGAGTGCCTATGCAACCAAAAGAAGACCAAGACTATTAGTGCCACTGGAAGAACTCAACTGTTTCCCTCTACTGCACCATATCTTCATTCTTCACCAAAAAAAAAAGTGGAAGAAAAAAACTCATACTAAATGTCAAAATTCTGATGGCATATACAGTAGATCTTGGAATTTAAGTACTCATATAAGGAAATACTCATTCTACCAACCAGAATTTGTTTTCATTTTCTAAGAACATAAGAAGAATCCAAAGAGGAAGAAAAGATAAACTGTGTCTTTTTAAGAGATGAAACTTGTAGTGTGTAACTGCAATTTTCTGCCTTTATTAATACTATTACGCTGAATGCCCTATTATAGAATAATCTATAGTAAATATTAATTACATTCAAATATATATCCTTCTCAAAATTTACTTATCTCGAGTGAATTATATAGTTTTTTCAACTAGAAGATTAGGATAAAAAGCGATTTCATTAAGTGAAGTTATTAAAAATAGCGTCATAAGGAAACAGTCACGTGATTAGAATATAGAAAAAAGCACAATAACGAGCCATCAAATCGCATCGTGAATTTTGTTGATTTTTAACTCAGTAAAAAAAATTAAACTGGTTTTCAATCTTCATTTCTGTGTTTGTGATATGGAGTTCTTCAATTAAAACAATCGACTTCATGTTAAAGTCCACTAGTTTTATGGTTAAATAAATAAGAATATAATATTTATTTACATATTTTTAGAGGTAAATAAAAATCGTATGAAATCAGCATTTTATTTCAATTAAATAATCTTTAATTGAAATAAAACATTTCTCTTTAAGGTAGTTTATTATTTCAAATAACATTTTTAAAAGTTATTCTCTTGAATTGTAATCAAGAAATATAATGAAATATATATGGTAGTGATATAATAAAAAACATGCAGTTGGTAAAAATAATAAGATTTTAAAGTATTCAAAAAAATTTTTTTTTTATGATCTGATAATAATATAATCATTTTTTCAATGAAATCATTATTTATTTATCAATTAAATAAACAAGCTTTAATTGAAATATCAATAAAATGCCAAATATTTATCAATTAAATAATTTTAATTAAATAAAATATTTCTCTTTAAGATAGTTTATTATTTCAATAACCCTTTAAAAAAGTTACTCTTGAAAAGTAATATATAAATAATGAAATATATGTCGTAGCGATATTATAAAAAACATATTTATTAAAAAAAAGTAAGATTTAAGAAAATATTTTTTATGATTTGATTATAATATAATCATTTATCAATCAAATCAATGTTTCTGAAATTTTAATTATTATTAATTACAGTTAGCATTAAAAATGTTAAACATCATAGAAATTATGAAATATTAATAAGTTTATTAAATACTAAGAGCTTGCTCATTTAATATTTAAAAAAATTAACATTTATTAATGCCAACCAAAAAGGAAATTAACAAAGAGCAAGAGAGCAATATTATATTGCAGAAATTAATTTTCGTTAAATATATTTTTTTTACTCGTTGATGAAGTACTAATTTAATATTTAATAAAAGTTTCATTACAATTAATTAATGTGGTTTTTTTTTAACAATACAAAACAGTTATTTGATAGTGTAATAAATGAGTAAACATGTAAGGTTCAAAACTAGTTTATGTATTGGCAGATTAATAAAATACACTTAAAAATCCTCTAAATCTGATTATTCATTAAATATTTAGAAACTTGAAAAGCCAAGTGTGAATTTAAGAGGCATGTGTAACATCATTACACAAACAGAAAGGATTTCGAGTTTATTAATGTCAGAAAAATAAGCTGATTTAAAAAATAATTACTGACATGAATTTTCAAAAACCCAAATTGCTAATCACAACACTGCCATTACAGAACATTCTCTTTTATACGTTAGAAGAAAAAAAAAAAGTTTTAGATATTATTGCCAAAAAAACTCGACTTTAATAAACATTTAACATTTATAAGCTTTTTCCAAAATTTTCCTCTATCCATTTCCTCTTACTGTTATGCTATTTCATATCAGATGTCCTGAAAAATTCATCACCACTCTTGGCTAAACTCGCAATGGATGTTGTACAGGTGACTTAGCACTCAAATGCATGTGATCACACTTTATACTGTCTTGAATTATGTCGTATATGCCACTGTAAATGTTGAATTTCTCGATGGAATGTATCCAGTATTTCGAAGTTATTCATAGTGACAACTAAGCATATTTGTAAAAAGTAATAAATATATATATAATTTTTTACATCAAGGCATTGCTTTAAATTGAAATAAGAAACAAGTAATATAAAAAAAAATTAAGTCAATTCCTCCTTTTTTTTTCACTATACTGCAGAAAGGCATTTATAAATAAAGTTGAAATTTTCCTCTTGCATCTGGCGCCATCTATTGATAGATACATGCAACTTAAATCTAAAAAAAAACTAAAAATTAAGTAATTAAATTTAATGAATGACTTAATATTTGAAAAAACTGTATTAACATCAAGTATCCTCCATTATAAGTTCAAAAAAAATTTATTTTAACTTGAGTGGAGAAATAAAAAGTATTTAATTAACGATTAAAAATTTTAACCAGATATATATATAGCGAGTGTGTGAACTAATAGTAGAAATTAAATGAAACAATTTTTTGTTTAGTAGAATATTTGTACTTACTTATTAATTCTCAATTGTTGGTAGTATCCCCTTTTTTTTGCTAAGGAATAAGAAATCCTGCCAAGCTAATGATCTTGTGAAAAAGAAAAACTCACCAGAACATGTTAGTATTTAAATCACACAAATAGCAAAAAAGTACGAATGTCTAAATAAGAAAATAAATTTCACAAAACTGCATGGATAAATATATAACATTCCAAAATATTGTTGACTTAATAACGTAAGTATCTACATGCTTTCTTGGAGACGAAGTGTTTCACATTTTTGGTTTAATTATTCTAACACAGAAGCATCTGAGAACTAATATGCAAAGTACAAAAAAAAAAAATCTTTTTTTACAAATATGCTTAATTTTCTTTAGTTTTAAAATTAATGAAAGTTAGTAATATTTAATAAAATAAAGCTAGTATTTAAAAAGAATTCAAGTTTATTTTAATTATTAAAAAAGTGTATTTTTATTCGAGTAGTACGTTATTAATATAATAATAACGTTTAATAAAATAATTGTTAATATTATTATAAGGAAAATATGAACAGATATGATAAAAAAAGATATTGCACTAAGTTTCTGATAAAGATTTAATGTACATCTTTTTATTCTTACAGTTGGCAATGCTGGAATGAAACCAATTTTTTTTTTCTATAGAATTTATGAGTTTGCAAAATAATATTATTTTTAACCTCTTCAGGAATTTTTACAAGGGTTTATGATCTTTATGTTATTTATTAAAATTATTCAAACAGAAAAAAAAATTAAATTAGGGAATTATTTACTGTAAAATCTCACAATAAGGAAAATAATAAATACGTCATATGCATTGATAACATTTTATTCTGCGTTATGGCATTACTTTTGTAAATATGTAATCAAAATTTAAACTTCACTTTAGTTAGTTAATCCTTATCTCAGAAAAGCATAACCAAAATTCTTTCTAGTTGCCTTGACAAAAATGAATAATATATATTTACTATATTTGAGAAAATATTTAAAAAATTGCCTTGAATGAAAAATATTTTCATTTCAATCCTGATTGATACGACAATATTTGTTTGTAAATTTTTTTTTTTTAATTTCAATAAATTAATACACCATAATTGATTAATAAAATAAATAATCAAACGTAAAAATTAAAACATTTGTTCTTCACTTTTAAAAATAATCTCATGACAAGGATTAAAAACTTTAACCTTGAATTTAAAATATATAAAAAAAAATATTTAGACAAATATGTAATACTGAAAAACAGCACCAAAATTAAAAATATTTATATATTAATGAAAATATGTAAAATTTCAGTCATATAAAACTATTTGATGTTTTACAATGTAATAATGTAATATTCTTTAAATTTTCTGTAAATATTCCCAAATTGCATTAAATGATTTTATATAAAATATAGATAAATATGTGAAACAGCAAAATGTTTAAATAAAATATAGAAGCAATTTTTTCAATAATGTAATATATAAAAAGTTTATCATATATTTAATCTTCAAATATTGTGAAAATTAAATATACACTTTTGTAAATACTCCTATAATTCCTCGTATAGTAAAATGTTTAATTTACCATTGAAGTTCAATTGGTTTGTGAACTAAAATAATGAAATTTGTTATTTTAATATTTATTGTGTTTCGATCTATGTTTTTCTTTTAAGTAATAATGAATTTAAATTTATTATATTAATTAAATTTTTAATAAACTTGCTATTTAAATTTTTTGATAATTTAACTCAATATTATTATATTTTTAAAAATATTGAGTTAAATTGGTGATAAAAGAAATGGCAATACTGAATTTTCGTAATGAGATTAAATACATTGTAAAGAAAATATTTAAAAAATTAAAAATGTTTTTACTTCTAAGCTAATATTATTTCTATAACATAAAGTTTAATTATATTTTTTTACTATTTAAAAATTGTTTCTGACATAGATAAATTATAAAGAATCAAATCGAAAATCGAGTTTTTAAAAAACTGGATTTTTTAAATTGAAATGTGTTATCAAATATAAATATAATTAAAATTGAAATAAATTAAATTTAATTAAGATATCTTGAGCAGTTTCTGCACGTATATTATCAATATTCAAAGCAATAAATGAAAGCATATCTTGATAGAAATCTAGATTAATAAATAATCGTGAGTAGACTATACATAGAGTAATTAGTAATAAACTATAGACAATTTGAGTTTCTATTAAAGTAAGCTTTTATCTGTTTTCAAAAACTGAAATATAAAAATAAATAAGCATTATTTCGACGCTTTGTTCATTTTATATAATGTTTCTAATATCTGTAAATGCGATATAAAAGTATTCAGGATGTAGATTTGTATGCTAAATAATAAATTAATATTAATAATAATTAACTAATTAGTTACTACTGTGTCCAAAAAGTAATACCAATTAATACCAAAAACTCGGTGGTTGTAGTTGTATTTTTGAAATTCCAACATTACTAGCAAGGTCACTAATTATAAATCAACAGTTTGCAAACACCAAATCTTTAATTTTTTGGACGTGAGCTTCGTCGCTTGAGGTTGTTGGTCAACCAAATGGATCTTCGTCTTCAGCGAGTTCTCTGCCGCCTTTGAACTGTTTATACCACTTGTAAACATTTCTTTCCGATATAGGAATGCTCACCGAATGCCTTCTGCAACATTCTATACGTTCCCGCAAACAAAATTGAATGCAAGTTCTTTGCTCAATTAATTGAGTCATTTAAAAATAGCCGCAATCAGTTTTACCGTCTCACAAAGCCAAGCGTAACTCAATGAATATTTTGGCATCAAATTTCCCACAGATGTCAAGAAGATGCCAAAGATGTTCCACAGATGCCAGCAACCTTAAAAAAAAACAAATGGAAATTCCATAAGCCCCGTGAATTTTAAATTGAAAATTCTTACTTTTTGGACACAGTTAGTAACAACAAATAAGCATTATTTCTGACACTATGTTCATTTTTTATAATGTTTCTAATACCTGTAAATGCGATATAAAAGTATTCAGGATGTAGATTTGTATGCTAAATAATAAATTAATATTAATAATAACTAACTAAAGAGTATGTGTTATTTACTTTTGTATTGTAATTCAGCTACATATTTGCATTTCATGCTGGTTCAAGCAACATGGGGAACACAAACTGCATTTCTTCTCTTTGCCTGTCTAAATAATTATTTTACTATTATAAACTGCATTGCTTCTAAAGATGTTTTTGATGTTGCAACAATATTTTAAAGGTTGCAGAGAATAATGCAAAATATATTTTACTGTATTCTATGGAGATGTTTTCAGCCTAATGTAACATTTTTAGCGTGTGTTAAATGTCTTTTTGGTCTTTCTATTTGAATAAATAAATTTATTTGGAAACTATGTGTGTTTTTGCACTAATATTAAGATACATAAAATGCAAGTTTAAAACCCATTAAAGTGACTGACCACATTGTAACAGTCAGTAGAGTAATATATAAAAAAATGTTTATTGAATCCAATTTAGCCAGTTATTATGTATGTGTTATCATTTAAAATATATTTCACAAAGTTAAAAGAAAAAAATTTAACAGTGTTACTATTGTGAGATATTGTGGTATCAACTAATTGTATCGAACCTTTTCCAATAAAAATGTTACATTAAAAAAATTGTGATTTATTACAGATATTAAAATATGATTTAATGTTTCTCAATTTCAGTAAATATCATAAAAATATAATAATCAAATATATTTTTTGTAATAAAAATAACAATAAAATTTTAAAAATATCATTAAAAAATACAATATAAATGAATATAAGGTTAATATATTTATGCCTCCATTTCTGCAGAGCATTCAATTTCATATGAATGTAAAACTTAATCATACAAAAAGCAAATTTAAAAATCAAATATGAAAATAATTAAAAGACATTACACTGGAATATGGATAAGAAGCAATGAGTGAAAATAAATAAAGTAATATCTATACGGTATAAGGGACATAGGGATAAGGGATGTAAGTAGAATAAGGGGGATTCTTATCAACATCCTATTCCAAAACTACATCCCCATAAAGGATATTGTTAGGATATTGATTTCACCAAAGTGTGCTTCATGTTAAAATGCCGCTATGATCATGCATTGAGCAATATTTTTCTCCGGTCGCAGAGTTTTGACCAAAATATTACAGTAATTAAATTTATAAAAAATAAAAAGAATAAAAAAAAATTCAAATGAGACAAAACGAAGTATTTTAGGGAATAATATATAGAAAGGGGCTTGATGGCGGAGTGACTAGCGGTCGGTGTCGGCAGATTTTGGATTGCAGTCCAGGCGGTGCCATTGATGTTTGCATGGGTACAGAATCCACTTTAAACCGTAGATAGCTGTCTATCACAACTGCAGAGAATCGGGGTGTAGGGCTGACAGCCCTACCCCACATAAAGAAAAATATCTCCTGTCTCGAAATCTGCCAACAGGCAGAAGGTCCTGGCGCACCATGGGGTTGTTGGCCAATGAAGAAGAAGTAGATAGAAAACTCTTGCATAAGATATTTTTAAATTTTATTCATAACTTTGACATCAAAATAGTTCAAATAATAATAATAAAATTAATTCGAAAATCAAACCAAACTGATAAAATTTAATTAAATGTTGAAATCAAACAAAAAAGCAATTTTAGTATAAAAAGGAATATAAGGTTGGCATTACCAAATTTTAGGTAATTCATGAAGTATGGTTTTTACCACAATATCCTCAACATTTTTTATCGTGTTTCTTCACATGCTTTCCTGCTAGTGTTTTCATTTCATTTCATCAATGGCATTTTGATTTAATTAATTATAATAAATGTTGCTATCCATAGTTCAACGTCCGTGCCCGAGTTTGAAAAATAAAGAACTAATAATTTAGTTCGTCCAATAGTTGATTTGCCATAATTTTAAAACTTTAAAAAACTATATTTTTATCTTACGAAAAAATGAATATACCTAATTGACTTTTAATCATAATTATTTGTGATTTTCATACCTATACCTGAAATATTGTACATTCAAATTCCATTTCCTTTCATATTTGTCATTATTATATATATGTGTGTGAATATAACATGTTTATATCTATGGAGTATTACTGCATTGAATAAAACTGTTGCTATTTATATCTAATTGTTAATAAAAATATGAATGTTTTTATGAATGTTATGCACGTCTTTAAATGTTTGTGCTAAGGATTTCAGGAAATTGGACAATAAAAGTTTATCGAATAAGTTCTAGTTCTAAGTAAAGACACTAAATTTATTATGGAGAATTTTCTATAAATAATTATTTCATTTTTTATTATTTTCAGCTGTTTTATGAAAAATGTCCATGATTATAATTAAAGTTAATCCGTTAGAAATATCACTTATTGAAATATTTGAAATTAACATTTATAAATAAGTAAAATCGGCGATTATTTATTTTTCAAATATTCTAAAATAGTAGTGACGGAGCTACGTAGTTTCATGAAATTTTTGAAACGGTTTGCCATATTTGGCTTGATTTCGCATCTGGTGAAGAAATTGAGCGTTATTGTGTAAATACCAAATTTTTAACAAAACTAAAAAAAAAATCTATTAATAACTTAAAAATATATATATTAATAATTTAAAAATTATATTAATAATTTAAAAATATATTAATAATTTTAAAAATTCATTAAGAATTTTTAAAAATACATTAATGATTTTTTAAAAACTACGTTACTAATTTTTTTACTCAATATTTTCATTTGTAGAGATTAATGTTTCTATACATTATTTATTTGCCAAGAAATCCAAATAAAAAAAAATAAGTATTCAATTTTCTGAAATCCCTTTGTTTTTGTAAATAAAGTATCATAACAAGAATATAAAATAATTATATATTATTAAGTGAAAAACTCATTGACATTCTTTTCTAAATGAAATTAATTAGAAAAATTTTACTGGAATTAAATTTAGATTGTTGCACAGTGCTTTTAGCGCATATATAGAGATCTCTAAATGTAGTGTGAAAAATTTATAAAAAAAAATGGAATGAATATCTTAGTGCCAATTTCGACTTTCTATATTAATATTTAAGATTTAGTTATATTGTTTTGTTTATGTAACATTGCACTTCATAGAAATTTCAGCAAAAATCATATTGTGATAATGATTTATGTTTATAATTGTAATTTAATTCATTAAAATATTCTAATTTTAATTGCCATACATAACTTCTTTTTAATAATTCATCAAATAATTTTCAGATATTTTTTATTTAACAAAATTTAAATGAAAAAAAAATTATCTAAACCATCTGTGGAAATATTTATGTAAAAGTTCCAAAAAACTTTTTCAAAATGTAATATTGCACTACATTTTTAATGAAAAAATTAGAAGATTGTGATGAATTTAAACGACTTTTTTATAAATCACTTCAAAGATTATTAATCATTGTTTAACTTGTAAAAAAATTGGAATTTTTGAGTTAAAGGAATTATTTATAAATTATTTTGCAATAATATGAAAACAATTTACATTACAATATTTTTGTTTAAAATGTAAATTAAAAACTTTCAATAATTGCAGAGATGCATAAAATTATTTTTGTTTAATAATATTGGATTCAAGACAAGTTATTTTTGAGAGTGCATAAATTTTTGCTATTTTAAATTAAATAAATTTTTAATTATACTGAAATTTGTATATGAAAAACATTTTTTTTTTTTTGTTAAAAAGCGATAAAAAAAAACATGGATGGTTTGGATGAAGCTAAATTATACGTAGCTCATTTTTTGTATAAATATTGATTATAGTCTCAGCAGAATGTAAATCCTGCACAATGTTTGAAAATGTATAAGAAATCTATGTATGTCGTGGTTATTTACATTGCTGGAATTTCAAGTTTTTAGAATTGGTTCCTTTTCATCATACGGAAAAGGCACGTGTGTCATGTTTATTTCGTCATCATATATGTAACAAACTTTGTCTATTAAATGAACTTATTTAAAATTTTATTCGTTGTTATTTTATTTTATTAAAAAAGTGAAATATATTATTCAAATTCATCTTCAAATCCTATAATATTTATATGAAATTCAGACTAAAATATTGTTTCATTAAATTAAAGATGGGTACTTAATCATTAGAGGGACCAAAGGAAAATGCCAAAAGCAATTGTCACGAATTGCATTAAATGTCATAACTTGCATTGTGATTGGCGATGATTAGGAAACATCTGTAAATTTGGATGTTGGATACTGAATTCAATCGACAGCTATTTAACCACGAGTTGAATACTGAAATCATTCGACAGCTGTTTAATCACGAGCTGGATGCTGAATTCATTCGATAGTATTTTACCAGGAGCTGGATGCTGAATTCATTCGATAGTATTTTACCAGGAGCTGGATGCTGAATTCATTCGATAGTATTTTTACAAGGAGCTGGATACTAAATTCAATCGGCAGCTGTTTAACCACGAGCTGGATACTGAATTCATTCGACAGCTGTTTAATCACGAGCTGGATGCTGAATTCATTCGATAGTATTTTACCAGGAGCTGGATGCTGAATTCATTCGATAGTATTTTACAAGGAGCTGGATACTAAATTCAATCGGCAGCTGTTTAACCACGAGCTGGATACTGAATTCATTCGACAGCTGTTTAATCACGAGCTGGATGCTGAATTCATTCGATAGTATTTTACCAGGAGCTGGATGCTGAATTCATTCGATAGTATTTTTACAAGGAGCTGGATACTAAATTCAATCGGCAGCTGTTTAACCACGAGCTGGATACTGAATTCATTCGACAGCTGTTTAATCACGAGCTGGATGCTGAATTCATTCGATAGTATTTTACCAGGAGCTGGATGCTGAATTCATTCGATAGTATTTTACAAGGAGTTGGATACTAAATTCAATCGGCAGCTGTTTAACCACGAGCTGGATACTGAATTCATTCGACAGCTGTTTAATCACGAGCTGGATGCTGAATTCATTCGATAGTGTTTTGCCAGGAGCTGGATATTAAATTCAATCGGAAGCTGTTTAATCACGAGCTGGATTCTGAATTCATTCGACAGCTGTTTAACCACTAGCTGGATGCTGAATTCATTCGATAGCTGTGTTATAGATACTGAATCACTTTAATTTTAATAAAATCAATCAATTCAGCTGAAAAATGACAGTAATTCACACCAAAGCGATTTGAAGCTTCCACATACTCAATTTCCCCATAAGCCACATCAAATAATATTGTTAGTTCCAGTGAAATAATAAATCTTAAGATAAATTTCTTTATAAATAAATATTCAACTATGATTATGCGAAAATGTTAATGAGATTTCATGCATTAAAATTGTGAACTGTGTGATATGAAATAATAAATGGTATAACTTATTTTAATTTATATTATATCACATTCTATTTAATTAATACAATAATTCTCCCTTTGAAGAAACAGTATTGAAATAGCGAGGTGGTGTGTGTATCTTATTGGAAAATTGTTAAAAAAAACTAATTATCCTTTCTATGGTGAAAAAATTACATTCTCTCAAACATTTTATACAATTTTAATTTATGTAATTTACAAAACACAATTTGTAAATTACAGTTTGTCTATGTAAATTAGAAAATTGAGCTCGGGTGCAGTTTAATTAAAACTTTTCTTAGGTTGACAAAATTTTGGAAAATTAACGCCATTTTCTCCTATCTCCAAATTCTCATAATGATTGCAAACTTGTCTAAACTGGTGTCAAAATGTGCCAAAATTGAATGATCTTTAAAGTCACGTGTGTGGCATATTACTTATTTACCAAAAAAATTTTTTAATGAATTTTAAAATTAGATGAAAATGAAGACACAGCTTTTTTTTTTTATAAATGAAAACGAATATTTGTAAAAAAATTTTTTAAAAAAAAACCTATGCATGAAATATTTCTCTAATTTAGCTATTTTCGAGAACGAATAGTTTGTAAAAAAATCTTTTTTAAAAACCTATACAAGAAAGATTTCTCAAATTTAGCTATTTTCAAGAATAATTTTTTTTTTTTTGCAAATGATTCATCCATTGAAAACACAATCTATTTTGAGTATTAATAAATGATAGCAATATTGGTTTTTACTTTTGGAAATTAATAAAATTTATAGTTCAACTACTGAAAGCTACTAAAATCTCAAGCTGAACATTTTTCAGTTGATTTTTCTTATATACACTAACATGCAAAAGAAAGTTTCTATTAATTAAATTGGATACTATCCCTTCTAAATGCGAAAATATATTTCAAAAATATATTACTATTTTTGGTATGTAGGAACACAATCAAATTGCTGTAGATATCAGCCATGCAAAAACAACTTTTACATAATCTATTCAAAAACACTTTAAATTTTAACTGGCAGAAAAACAGATTAAAAATAAGAATTATATCGCAAACCTCTTGCATGCTAATCAGCCCCAAGCAATTACTACACATCACTTTCGGCACACTGGCAGAATCTACCAAGATACATTTCCTTAACCCATAACTCTTTAAAAACCGCAACAGCAAAACACACTGAATCCCTAAAAAATGCTTAATAGTCTGGAACTTAATTTAAGCGTGTCTCAAAGTAAGCACCACTAATGGATCGATTGAATTTTGTGTTCCATCCCTCCCCATCCCCTCTCCCATTCTTCTTCTTGCACACAACGATCCTTTTCTCATTTTTTTTGTTCTTGCTCTTTCATCAATTTTTCCTGCTTTCCCTCTTTTTCATCATCCCTCCATGGTTATATCTGTGGACGCATTCACCGTGGTTGCTCTTTCCTTGACGTCACATCGATTGTTGGAAGAAAAGGGAGGATGATTCGATTCAAACCCATGGTTTTTGTGGCACGTGCAGACTTTGTCCCCACCCCCTTTTTTATTCTTTTGAAAATGGCGGTAGAAAACGCTTTTTTTCATTAGAGAATAAAAAAAAAAAAAAAAAAAGGTATACCAATGTGGCCACGGAGTAAATTGAAAGACATCCAAATGGGGGTGGTTGGATTCTTTTTTTTAGAGTTTTCTGTTTCTTTTATGCAATGATTTGGTAAATGGTATGAAAAGGAAGATAAAAAATTAAATTATATTCTTAATATAATATGTGTAAGTCCAAAACGCTTAAAGTACATAAAATTATTTTAATAATACATTTAAAAATGGTTGTTTTTCTCTATGAAGGGATTTAAATAGTGTCAGTAGATATTAAAATATCACATCGTAAGCTGGTTCTATGGGTTGATGAACGATTTGAAGTCTGATGGAATGAAGCATTTCTAATGTAGGATTGAGAAATTAATCCCTTATTAATGATTGTAATTGAAGACTAGATATGGAGATCCACTTAAAAATGGATTCAAATGTGAAAACATATGACAAAAAACTTATTATTTTTTTTGGAATGTTTGTACAAAAAAAAAAAAATTGCTGTAGATATCCCACATTCAAAAACAATTTTGACAAAAACTTTAAATGTTAACTGGCAGAAAAACAGATTAAAAATAAGAAATATATCGCAACCTCTTGCATGTTAATCATCTCCAAGCAATTACTACATATCCCTTTCTGCACTCTGGTAGAATCTACCAAAGCACATTTCCTTAACCCATAACTCTTTAAAAACAGCAACAGCAAATCACACTGAATCCTAAAAAATGCTTAATAGGCTGGAACTTAATTTAAGCGTATTAAGTAAGCACCACTAATGTATCGATTGAATTTTGTGTTCCATTCCTCCCTTCCCCTTTCACCATTCTTCTTCTTGCACACAACGATCTTTTCTCGTTTTTTTTTTCTTTTTGTTCTTGATCTTCATCAATTTTTTCCTGCTTCCTCTTTTCATCACCCCTCCATCGTTATATCTGTGGACGCATTCACCGTGGTTGCTATTTCCTTGACGTCACATCGATTGTTGGAAGAAAAGGGCGATGATTCGATTCAAACCCGGTTTTGTGGCACGTGCAGAATTTGACCCCACCCCCCTTTCTCCCTTCTTCTGTTGAAAATGGTGGAAGAAAACGCTTTTTCATTATAAAAAAAAAGGTATATCAATGTGGCCACGGTGTAAATTAAAGACATCCAAATGGGGATGCCTGGAATTTTTTTTTAGATGTTTTCTTTTTCTTGTATGTAATGATTTGGTAGATGGTATATAAAGGAAGATAAAAATGAAATTACATTTTCGTTATAATATGTGTAAATCCAAAACGCCTGAACTACATAAAATTATTTTTATGAGCAAATATACTTGAATTTTTAAAAACATATTTTTATTTTCTTCTATGAAGATACTTAAGTAATTTCAGTAAATATTAAAATAACACACCGTATCCTGATCTAATTGGCTGACGAGCGATATTGAGTGATTGAAATAGTTTCTGTAGATGAAAACAAACAGTTTTTTTATTAACACTGTTTCCAATCATTTAAACATTTATGTATATTATTATTAAACAATGGCAAATTGAAAATTTTCAGTTGATATTGCTTATGCTCATTATTATGTAACAGAAATTTTATATTAATTTTGAGATACATTTAAAATTGATACTATTTATTCAAAATTGTATATTATCCATTCAAACTATGAAAAGATATGGCAAAAAATGTATTAAAGTTTTTGGAATGTTAGTACACAAACAAATAGCTGTAGATATAAACCGTACAAAAACAATTTTTACAAAAAAGTTTTTTAAAAATTAAAAATTTTAATTGCCAGAAAAACAGATTAAAATAAGAATTACATCGAAATCTTTTGCATGTTAATCATCTCCAAGTAATTACTAAATATCCATTTCGACACTCTAGCAGAATCCACCAAAACACATTTCGCTAACCCATAACTCTTTTTTAAAAACAGCAACAGCAAAACACACACTGAATCCGAGAAAAATGCTTAATAGGCTGGAACTTAATTTAAGTGTATCTCAAAGTAAGCACCACTAATGGATCGATTGAATTTGTGTTCCATCCCACCCCCTTCCCCTTTGCTCATTCTTCTTCATGCACACAACGATCCTTTTCTCATTTTTTTTGTTCCTGCTCTTCATCAACTTTTCCTGCTTCCTCTTTTCATCACCCCCTCCACAGTTATATCTGTGGACGCATTCACCGTGGTTGCTCTTTCCTTGTCGTCACATCGATTGTTGGAAGAAAGGATGATTCGATTTCAAACCCGGTTTTTGTGGCACGTGGAGACTTTGACCCCACCCCCTTTATTTCTTCTTTTGAAAATGGTGGAAGAAAACGTTTTTCATTAAAAAAAAAAAGGTAAATCAATGTGGCTAATGGAGTAAATTGAAAGACATCCAAATGGGAGTGGGTTGAATTTTTTTTAGATGTTTCTTTTTCTTTTCTATGCAATGATTTGGTACATGGTATATAAAGGAAGATAAAAATTAAATTTTATTTTCATTATAATTTGTAAGCCAAAAGTGATTAAAGTACATAAAAATATTTCAAGAAAGCATTAAAAAAATTTTTTTTCTATGAAGAGATTTAAATGGAGTCAGTAGATATTAAAAATATCCCACCAAAGGCTGATTCTAATAGGCTGCTGGACGATTTCAAAATCTGGTGGAATGACGCATTTCTGATGTAGGATTGAAGAGTTAGTCCATTATTAATGATTATAATGGAAGGCTGGTTAGGAAAATGTACTTAAAATTGGATTCAAATGTGAAAACATATGACAAAATACATATTACAATGTTAGTACACAAAAAAAAAAAAAATCGCTGTAGATACACACATGCAAAAACAATTTTTACAAAAAACACTTTAAATTTTAACTGGCAAGAAAAACAGATTAAAAATAAGAATTATATCGTGACCTCTTGCATGTTAATCATCCCCAAGCAATTACTGAATATCCCTTTCGGCACCCTGGCAGAATCTACCAAAACACATTTCCCTAACCCATAACTCCTTAAAAACAGCAACGGCAAAGCACACTGAATCCAAAAAAAAAAATGCTTAATAGGCTGGAACTTAATTTAAGGGCAAAGTAAGCACCACTAATGGATCGATTGAATTTTGTGTTCCATCCTCCCCCCTTCCCCTGTGCCCATTCTTCTTCTTGCACACAGCGATCCTTTTTGTTCTTTTTTGTTCCTGCTCTTCATCAATTTTTTCCTGCTTCCTCTTTTCATCACCCTTCCATGGTTATATCTGTGGACGCATTCACCGTGGTTGCTCTTTCCTTGATGTCACATCGATTGTTGGAAGAAAGGGGGATGATTGATTCAAACCCGGTTTTTGTGGCACGTGCAGACTTTGACTCCACCCCTTTTTTTCCTTCTTCTGTTGAAAATGGTGAAAGAAAACGCTTTTTCATTATTTAAAAAAAGAAGGTATATCAATGTGGCCACGGAGTAAATTGAAATACATCCAAATAGGGAGGTTGGAGTTTTTTGGATGTTTTCTTTTCTTTTATGCAATGATTTGGTAGAGGGTACATAAAATGAAATTATATTTCCAATATAATATGTAAGTCAAAAACGCTTGAAGTACATAAAAATATTTTAAGAGCAGAGATACTTGATTTTGTAAGTGATAGATGTTTGTTTTGTGGATGTTTTCTCTTTCTTTTCTTTAAAATGAAATTATATTCTCCTTATAATGTAAGTCACAAATGCTTGAAGTACATAAAAATATTTTAAAACGCATTAAAAAATATTTATTTTTTCTATGAAGGTATTAAAATAGACAGTAGATATTAAAATGTAACACCATCGGCTGATTCTAATAGGCTGATGAACGATTTGAACTCTGGCGGAATGAAGTACACTCATGTCCATAAATTAAGGATAATTCAGAATCACACAGAAATTCAACTCTAAAATAAAAATTTGGCCTGTAGAATTATCAAACACATCTTGAAGAAGAATATACAAATTACAGGAAAAAACCAGATGGTGCGGATAGTACGCCACAATGACGAGAGTGAAAGAGAGGGGTATATAAGGAATGGTGACAAAGAAGTAAAAAATTGTTCACAAGAGCTTTGAAAGCCTTTCAGTGCAATAACCGCATAGTTACGGCACAAAGGAAGCATTTGGGTACGGTAGAATTATCGGGCGACTGGAATGTGGACGTACCCAGCTGGAAGTATCCGAGGAACTTGGAATCGCCCAGAGTGTCATCTCCAGGCTTTGGAAACGATTCCAAGATGATGGTAATGTGAGTAGATGTTACAGCACAGGTCGCCCCCGAGTTACAACGCCGAATGAGGACCGGTATTTAGCAATTACTGCCAAAAGAAACAGACTGAGCACAGCATCAGATCTGTCTCCTCAGCTCTCTTCAGCTACCGGTACGACAGTTTCAAGGCAGACCGTGTACAGACGCTTACGGCACATTAGTCTATATGCTCGTAGGCCTGTCAGAGGTGTTCCACTTACCGCAACTCACTGTCGCCTGCGATTAACCTGGAGTAGAGAGCATGCATTGTGGACACCACAACAGTGGTCTGGTGTGTTGTTTTCCGACGAGTCCAGGTTTAGTTTGCAGTCTGATTCTCGCCGGACTTTCATATGGAGAGCGCCAGGTACCCGTTACCACCAAGAGAACAACATTGAACGACACCGTTACGGTGGTGCAGGATGGCTCGTTTGGGAGGAATTATTCTTGGTTCCAGAACTGACCTGCATGTTCAGAGTGTAACGATGACAGGCCACATCTATCGGAATGTCATTCTGGAAAAACATGTACGTTTGTTTCGGGGCTCCATGGGTGCTGAATTTCTGTTTATGGATGACAACGCCCGTCCTCACCGTGCAAACATTGTAGACGAATGCCTTCAATTGGAGGATATCACCCGTATGGATTGGCCAGCATACTCACCGAACTTGAATCCAATAGAGCATGTGTGGGATATGATTGGCCGACGAATTGCAGCCCGTTAACCCCCTCCCACCAGTCAACCGGAACTTCGGAGGACATTGCTTGATGAGTGGTGTAATATTCCCCAAGATCAGATTGATAATTTGATACTCAGCATGCCTAGGCGTTCTATGGCCTGTATTGCATCGTCCGGGAGACATACCCCATATTAACCATGTCATACTGTTTTTTGTAAATAGGTTCTTTTTTGAAATTTGCTTCAGGGAGTAAAAATCGCAATTTTTATTAATTATGTCAAACATATAGCATCTTTTTTGCTCTTTACCTTTTGTTTAATAAATAGACTTTACAAATAAGTCAAATTTGTTTTGCTTCTGTCTCTTTCTTTGCCTGAACTTCATTATATTTAATTTATGGACATGAGTGTATTTCTAATATAGGATTAAAAAGTTTGCCCATTATTAATGTTTATAATTGAATACTAGATAGGGAGATCCACTTAAAGTTGGATTCAACAGTGAAAACACATAAAAAAATGCATATTATTGTTTTTGGAATGTTAGAACAAAAAAAAATTTTGTTATAAATATCACACATTCAAAAACAATTTTAACAAAAAACACTTTTAATTTTAACTGGAAGAAACACAGATTAAAAATAAGAATTATATCGCAACCTCTTGCATGCTAATCATCTCCAAGCAATTACATATCCCTTTCGGCACCTGGCAGAATCCACCAAAACACATTTCCCTAACCCATGACTCTTTTAAAAACAGTAACAGCAAAATACACTGAATTCAAAAATGCTTAATAGGCTGGAACTTAATTTAAGCGTATCTCAAAGTAAGCACCACTAATGGATCGATTGAATTTTGTGTTCCATCCCTCCACACTTCCCTTTACTCATTCTTCTTCTTGCACACAACGAACCTTTTCTCATTTTTTTTTTTTTTTTTTGTTCTTGATCTTCATCAATTTTTCCTGCTGCCTCTTTTCATCACCCTCCATCGTTATATCTGTGGACGCATTCATCGTGGTTGCTATTTCCTTGACGTCACATCGATTATTGGAAGAAAAGGCGGATGATTCGATTCAAACCCGGTTTTGTGGCACGTGCAGACTTTGACCCCCTTTTTTTTTTCTTCTTCTTCTCAAAATGGTGGAAGAAAACACTTTTTCATTATAAAAAAGAAGGTATATCAATGTGGCCGCGGAGTAAATTGAAAGACATCCAAATGGGGGTGGTTGGATTCTTTTTAGATGTTTTCTGCATCTTTTATGCAATGATTTGGTAAATGGTATGAAAAGGAAGATAAAAAAATTAAATTATATTCTTAATATAATATGTGTAAGTCCAAAACGCTTAAAGTACATAAAATTATTTTAATAATACATTAAAAAATGGGTTTTTTTCTATGATGGGATTTAAATAGTGTCAGTAGATATTATAATATCACATCGTAGGCTGGTTCTAATAGGTTGATGAACGATTTGAACGTCTGATGGAATGAAGCATTTCTAATGTAGGATTGAGAAGTTAATCCATTAGTAATGATTGCAACTGAAGACTAGATAGGGAGATCCACTTAAAATTGGATTCAAATGTGGAAATATATGACAAAAACACATTATTGTTTTTGGATTGTTAGTACACAAAAAAACATTGCTGTAGATATCACACATTCAAAAACAATTTTGACAAAAAACTTTAAATATTAACTGGCAGAAAAACAGATTAAAAATAAGAATTATATCGAGACCTCTTGCATGTTAATCATCTCCAAGCAATTACTATATATCCCTTTCGGCGCTCTGGCAGAATCTATCAAGACTTTCCTTAACCCATAACTCTTTAAAAACAGCAACAGCAAAACACACAGAATCCTAAAATGCTTAATAGGCTGGAACTTAATTTAAGCGTATTAAGTAAGCACCACTAATGCATCGATTGAATTTTGTTTTCCATCCCTCCCTTCCCCTTTCCCCATTCTTCTTCTTGCACACAACGATCCTTTTCTCATTTTTTTGTTCTTTTTTTGTTCTTGCTCTTCATCAATTTTCCTGCTTCCTCTTTTCAACACCCCTCCATGGTTATATCTGTGGACGCATTCACCGTGGTTGCTCTTTCCTTGACGTCAGATCGATTGTTGGAAGAAAAGGGGTTGATTCGATTCAAACCCGGTTTTTGTGGCACGTGCAGACTTTGCCCCCACCCCTTTTTTCCTTCTTCTGTTGAAAATGGTGGAAGAAAACGCGTTTTTTCATTATGAAAGAAAAGGTATATCAATGTGGCCACGGAGTAAATTGAAAGACATCCAAATGGGGGCGGTTGGAGTTTTTAGATGTTTTCTTTTTCTTTTTATGCAATGATTTGGTAGAGGGTACATAAAATGAAATTATATTTCCAATATAATATGCAAGTCAAAAACGCTTGAAGTACATAAAAATATTTTAAGAGCAGAGATACATTATTTTGTAAGAGATAGATGTTTGCTTTGTAGATGGTTTCTATTTCTTTTCTATGCATTGATTTAGAAGATGGTATATAAAGGAAGACAAAAAATGAAATTATATTCTCGTTATATTGTGTATGTCACAAATGCTTGAATTACATAAAAATATTTTTTAGAACGCATTAAAAAATATTTTTTTTTTCTATGAAGGTATCAAAATAGACAGTAGATATTAAAATGTAATACCGTAGGCTGATTCTAATAGGCCGATGAACGATTTGAACGTCTGGCGGAATGAAGTATTTCTAATATAGGATAGAAAAGTTTGCCCATTATTAATGATTATAATTTAATACTAGATAGGGAGATCCACTTAAAATTGGATTAAAATGTGAAAACATATGAAAAAATACATATAATTGTTTTTGAAATGTTAGAACAAAAAAATATTGTTGTAGATATCACACATTCAAAAACAATTTTGACAAAAAACACTTTAAATTTTAACTGGCAGAAACACAGATTAAAAATAAGAATTATATCGCAACCTCTTGCATGCTAATCCTCTCCAAGCAATTACATATCCCTTTCGGCACTCTGGCAGACTCCACCAAAATGCATTTCCCTAACCCATAACTCCTTAAAAACAGCAACAGTAAAACACACTGAATCAAAAAATGCTTAATAGGCTGGAACTTAATTTAAGCGTATCTCAAAGTAAGCACCACTAATGGATCGATTGATTGAATTTTTGTGTTCCATCCCTCCCCTCCCATTCTTCTTCTTGCACACAACGATCCTTTTCTCATTTTTTTGTTCTTGCTCTTCATCAATTTTTCCTGCTTCCTCTTTTCATCACCCCTCCATGGTTATATCTGTGGACGCATTCACCGTGGTTGCTCTTTCCTTGACGTCACATCGATTGTTGGAAGAAAAGGGGGATGATTCGATTCAAACCCGGTTTTTGCGGCACGTGCAGACTTTGACCCCACCCCTTTTTTCTTCTTCTTCTGAAAATGGTGGAAGAAAACGCTTTTTCATTATGAAAGAAAAGATATATCAATGGGGCCACGGAGTAAATTGAAAGACATCCAAATGGGGGTGTTTTTTTTTTTTAGATGTTTACCTCTTACTTTTTGCAATGATTTGGTGGATGGTATATAAAGTAAGGAAAAAAAAAACCAGGAAATTATATTCTCGTTATGATATGCAAGTCAAAAATTCTTGAAGTACATAAAATTATTTCAAGAGCAAAGTTACTGATTTTTTAAAATATATATCTATTTTTTTCTGAAGAGACTTAAATAATTTCATTGCATGTTAAAATACCATAAATTAACCGGATCTAATTGGCTGAGGAAAGATTTTAATGTGTGTGAGACTGGAGCATTCCTAATGTAGGAGTGAAATGTTATTCCGTCTTAATGAATATAACTGTAGACTAAAGCGCCAATTGAAAACTAAATATGAATTGCTGGCAGGTTATTTATACAGACTAGAATTTATTTATACAAACAAATTATTAACTCATGTATTTAGCGGTAGTAATAACTACCAAAAAAGTTAAATTATGTCATTTTATTATAATGTTGTGATTATTACGATTTTTTAAAATGTTTTGATTATTACGATTTTTGCAATGTTATGATTTATCTCATCTGATCACAGTAGCAAAAAAACATAACCATGTCTATATTAAGGAAAGATACTTTTGACAACTTTAATGATATGAAAAATATAATAAAATATTCGTAAAAATATATATGAAAAAATAAGCATATATATTTTTTCCAACAATTTCAAGAAATAACTTCATTCTAATTTTTTTCTTAGATAAATATAGAATTTAGGATACTTTAGTCTGCAATTAATTAAGGTTTTTCTAATGTAAATGAAAAAAATCATGAAAAACCTTACTTTTAAGTAATGAAGTTTAATATTTATGACGTTGAATTTTTACCGGTATTAAATCTAATATTTTTTTTGTTCAGAAATAAGCCTTATTATAGTATTCGTTTATCTCACCGAGTATTGATTTCAAGAACAATAAAAAATAAATAGATGTTTAATGTTAAAAAATAATGCAAATGAAAAAATATTCGATCGATTTTAAGTCCCACTCACTTTATTACAATAATTTACTTACTGGGCATCGTATCAAAGTAATTTTTATTTAAAGATACTCATTTAATTTACATTTACCATTATACAATTAAAACTATTTCTATTTAATTTCAAGCCAATAAAACAGAAAAAAAAAGGAAAATTAGTTTCTAAAACTTTAACCAGTCATTTAATGTTTAAAACGTTTTTTTTTTTCCTTAATATTGCAGTAGTAAATAAAGCAAATTAATTATAAGCAATAAACATCAACGAAAAAAAAAATCACAGTCTATTTTAATACATTTCAACATCCACCCACTACTAAAATAAGTCCATCCCCATTTGCGAATCCCAAATATTTTCATCAGTCATATCAAGTTGAAACTCTTACTGTATATCTGTTCTTTGAAAGAAGTTAGAAATTTCTGTTTATTATAGTATATTTTATTTCATAATTTTGTAATACGTTTAATATTTCATAGAAAGTCGTATTTTACATTAATATGTGGCTTATCTTTTCGAAATTTAATGAAATTTGTAGTATGTAGATCTGTAGTAAATTATTTTTATTTAAAAGTAAATATCATAGAAATTACATATGCATTATTGAATAAAGTCTGACTCACTTTATTTCAATAATTTGCTTAATGGGAATCGTATCAAAGTAATTTTTATTTAAAATTATTCATGTAATTTGCATTTCCCATTATACAATTTAAACTATTTCTATTTAATTTTCAAGACAGGAAATTAGAAAAAAAAAAGAAGATTAATTCTTAAAACTTTAACCAATCATTTAATGTTCAAAATTTTTCTTCCCTTAACATTGCAGTAGCAAATAAAACGAGTTAATTAGAATCAATAAACATCAACGAAAAAACATTACAGCTTATTTTAATACATTTCAACATCCACCCACTCTAAAAAAAGTCCATCCCCATTTGCGATTCTCAAATATTTTTTTAAGTATGGGGTGGTCCTGTCATAAAGAGCCTTTGGATATTTTTGTATTTAAAGGCAAGTCTAAAAGAGAGAAAAGAAGGAAATGGGGTTGACCCCGGATTCGTGGCGCCGGAATCACCACCCCGCTCCCTGGCCATCCCTCCAGAAGCCCTTGCATCTATTCCTGTTTGGACAGATCTCAGCATCCCTTTGGCAGATGGCCAAATGTCTGCTTTCTAAAAAGGGAAGAATCCCTTTTGTCCTAATGACTGGGGGAACATCTGTACTTATAGAGAAAAGTATTATCGATGTCCAAAGTAGGTTTCGTCCCTGGTACACTTTCCTGGATGTGTTGGTTTCTTTTAGTCCAGAAAAAAACAAGTCTGCTGCTTGATGGATAACCGAGTTAATACTGATGTCTTGTTCTACCCTTGGCTGTTATTGTTGGAGGCATCGAGGTGGTAAAAGTTTCGTCTACTACTAAGTAAACGTTAAACATAATCTTATTTGTTAGGCAAGAAATATCTGCTTAATATTTCATTTCAGTGCGCCCGTCGACCAATGACCTATATTATAAGGAATTCACTTTAACGCTTCAGTTAAATTGATTCACTTAATATTTTTAGTTTCTACCAGAAAAGAAACAGCCTTTTTGGTGAATAACAAGTTGGCTTTCTGAACTATGGAGGCTTTGTTAGAAACTTGATAAACGAAGCCAAACTGAAAACTTCCGTATCATTAGTGGAGAGAGCATCCTTAATTTATACCCAGGAAATTTCTTTCAATGTGGCCGAGAGTAGGTGGAATTCCTTAAGATGTTTCTAAAGAAATTATCATTGTTAATTGAGGAGAGACAATGTAGGAGGAATATAGCAAATTGTAACAATTTTCATGAGGATTTAATGGAGAATAGTGATTCTGCTGTATATATGAATCTAATTGCGAATGGATAACCGAGTTAATACTGATGTCTTGGTCTACCCTTGGCTGTTATTGTTGGAGGCATCGACGTGGTAAAAGTTTCGTCTACTACTAAGTATCTTTAAACATAATCTTATTTGTTAGGCAAGAAATATATACTTAATATTTTATTTCAGTGCCGTAGACCAATGACCTACATTGAAAGCAATTCTATTTAACGCTTCAGTTTTCGCCAGTTAAATTTATGCACTTACCATTTTTAGTTTTTAACTAAGGGGAAAATAGCATTTTGGTGAATAACAAGTTGGGTTTCTGAACTATGGATGCTTTGTTCGAAACTTGATAAGAGAAGTCAAACTGAAAACTTCCGTGTCATTAGTGGAGAGAGCATCATTGCTTTATACCCGGAAATGTGGTCGAATAGGTGGAATGCTTTGAGATGTTTTCCAAGATGTTATCGTTTCAAATTGAGGATAGACAATGCGAGGAGGAATATAGAATATTATAACAATTTACATCAGTGCTTCCTGGGAAGGATTAATCTGCTGTATATATATGATTCTTTTGCTAATAAGGTCAAGTCAATGTACTCAACATTTGAAAATGCCAACAACAGCTCCTGATAGTTAAATTTTATTGATTAAATGTTATTGAGCTTATAATCTGCTCAAAATTAATTTCTGTAATGAATATATATTTAAGATGTCCATTAATACTAAACATTTGATTATTGAAAACTTTATCCTTTTAATATTAACTGCAAGAACAAATCGTAGATAGTGAAGAATGAAGTCTTAGAAAATAAATTTAGCGCCCATAGAACACTCAAATGCATTATTAAATGTCCCTTACCTTTAAAAAGTCCTTCTGTTAGGCAATGTTCTCTCTTTTCACCACCGGTCTGGGTGTGCTGTTGGTAGAATAAATACATAAGTGGAAAATCATAGTAATATAAGAGAAAATCAAGGAAGTACATCATATATTTTATGTCAATTTTGACATTAATAATTTTTTATTTATCATATTTTTTTATCATTATAATTACTTTTGTCAACATTATCAATTTTATTTAATAATATTTTATTCATATAAAAGGTAGATTTAGAAACAAATAAAAATAAGTGTTTTCTTTATTTTTTTAAAAGTCTATTATTTGTTGTAATTGCACATTACACTTTTGCAAGAAAAAGAATCCCTAGCACATATCAGAATTTAAATCTAGTATTATATCAGGATTTATTTATGTTCTTATGTTTTTTAAAGATACTTTCTTTTCTTGTATATTTTTAAGTTTCTTTTCTTGTATATTTTTTGAAACATATTTTTTTTTTTTTTTTTTTTTTTTTTTGACATAAAAAAAAAAACCTCGACAAATTCTAAAAAGAAAAAAATAAAAAAAAAATAAAATAAAATAAAACTATATTGGAAAAAAAATTCTCATAAATAAATGCAATGCGATTAACACAATTTCATATTGCGGGAACAGAAATAATAAAAATTATGAAATAATGAATATCATATTTTTTTATTATTATAATAACTTTTTCGCAATTTTATCATTTTTATGCCTTATTTTTTTTTTCATATTATAAGACAGATTTAGAAAGAAATAAAAACAGATATCTTTTTTTTTTTTTGTAAAAAGCTCCTTTCGTAGTTGTTGTAATAGAACTTACTATTTACTACTACACTTACACACTTACTTTTTTTTTAACTTTTTTACACTTTTTTATGAAAATAAAATAATTCTTAATACATATTTGATTTTAATTCTAGTATTTCCTATTTATATTTATGATTTTAAAAATACTATTTTTTGTGTATTTTTAAATATTGTAACATATTTTCTTTTCTTTTTCGATAGTAAAAAAACATTTTCACAAATTCCAAAACAAATAAAAAACATTAAAAAAAAAAAAAAAAAAACTCTGTTGAAAAAAATGTCATAAATAAATCCAATGCTTTTAACACAATTTCATACTGTATGTATCAAAATTAAAAATATAATTTTCATATCATATAAATTATATCAATTTTTACATCAACTATTTTAAATTTAGATTTTTATACCATATATTTATAATTACTTTTGCAATTTTATAATTTTTTCATTCATATTATAAGATAGATTTATAAAGTCATAAAAACAGGCATCTTTTTTATTATTATTTTTTTTTAGCTTTTTTTTCATCTTTGTTGTAATAGAACTTACAACAAAACGAAAAGTGTTCACTACTTGCACTTAAACTTACTTTCAACTTGCACTTTTAGGAAAAGGAAATAATTCTTTACACATATTTAATTTAATTCTAGCATTTACTATTTATTTTACTTTTTTCATTTTAAAAATACTTCTTTTCTTGCGTATTTTTAAGTATTGAAACATATTTTGTTTTCTTTCGACAAAAACAAAAACACCTCGACAAATTTCAAAACAAAACAAAAAAATAAAAAATCATAAATAAATCCAATGTTTTTAACACAATTTTCATACTACATGAACAGAATTATAATGAATTATGCATACAAAGTAAACTACTTCCAACTTTGATTTTATAAAAATATTAAACTTCGTTTGGGTATTGGAAACATCCTTTGATAACTCTATCTTCGATAAAATCAATGCTCCAAGCTCCAAACCGTTGCCATGCGCTGTTGAATAAAAGTTAAAAAAAATCTTTTTTTTTTTTTTTTTTTTTGCCTTCTGGTTGTAAAAAACTTTTATCGTGACTCGCATAAACATGATATTTTACGTTTCAAAGCATGCTGTTATTTACAAGGTTTCCGATATCTTAGAATGTTCTTGATAGTTTAAGAAGTTTTGTGATCTGGAGTTCTAAATATGGTGGAGGAAAATTGTCGGCGAAGAGATAAAAACATAGTATTATATTTTGTAAAGAATATATTTTAACAAAACATAACACATCTCGTTTTGTTTTTATGGAATAAATCTATGAGAATTTTTGTAATTAAAAGTTGTCCATTATTAGAAATTCTATATCTTTTAACAAAAAATCGTAAATAATATTCGTAATACATAAACAATATTCATAACAATATTCGTAATAAATATAATAATATTTACAAGAATATTCAAAATAAATATAATAATATTTATAACAATATACGTAATAAATATAATAATATTTATAACAATATTCGTAATAAATAAATATAATAATATTTATAACAATATTCGTAATAAGTATAATAATATTTATAACAATATTCGTAATAAATATAGTAATATTTATAACAATATTCGAAATAAATATAACAATATTTATAACAATATTCACGATAAATATAACAATATTCGTAAACTAACAAAAATAATTAAATGTTAAAAGTATTTATGGCGTTCAGTAATATAAATTTTATCGAGTTTCATGACAATTATAGTACACAAATATTATTTTGAAAGGATTCAATTTAATCTATAATTTTAAAAAAGAAAATGTTTTTACGAATCTATACAATTTAATTAATTTAATCATTTCATTATGTTAATTATTTTCTAAATATTTCTTTTAGCTGTAAACATTAAGACAAAGATATTAAGACATTCTTCATTCATTCTTTATTCTACAGCAAGTTCTTATGTTTTTAAAGATACTTTTTTTTTTTCTTGTACATTTTTAAGTATATTGAAACCTATTTTCTTTTCTTTCGACAAATTCCAAAACAAAATAAAAAATAAAATAAAATAAACATCCATGGGAAAAAATTCTCATAAATAAATCGAATGCTTCTAACACAATTTCATATTGCATGAACAGAATCATAATGAATTATGCACACAAAACAAAACTGCTTTCAACTTTTTATTTCATAAAAATATTAAACTCCGTTTGGGTATTGGAAACATCCTTTGATAACTCTGTCTTCGATAAAATCAATGCTCCAAGCTCCAAACCATTGCCATGCGCTGCTGAATAAAAAGTTTAAAAAAAAATTTTTTTTTTTTTTTTTTTTGCCTTCTGGTTTGAAAACTTTTATCGTGACGCGCATAAACATGATATTTTACGTTTCAAAATGCTGTTATTCACGAGGTTTCCGATATCTTAGAATGTTCTTGATAGTTTAAGAAGTTTTGTGATCTGAGATTCTAAATATAGTGGAGAAAATTGTCGGCAGAGAGATAAAAACATAGTATTATATTTTGTAAAGAATATATTTCAATAAAAAAAACATAACACATCTCGTATTGTTTTTATGGAATAAATCTATGAGAATTTTTGTAAAACAAAAGTTGTCCATTATTAGAAATTCTATATCTTTTAACAAAAAATCGTAAATAATATTCGTAATACATATAACAATATTCATAACAATATTCGTAATAAATATAATAATATTTACAAGAATATTCAAAATAAATATAATAATATTTATAACAATATACGTAATAAATATAATAATATTTATAACAATATTCGTAATAAATATAATAATATTTATAACAATATTCGTAATAAGTATAATAATATTTATAACAATATTCGTAATAAATATAGTAATATTTATAACAATATTCGAAATAAATATAACAATATTTATAACAATATTCATGATAAATATAACAATATTTTACAACAATATTCATGATAAATATAATATTCGTAAACTAACAAAAATAATTAAATGATAAATGTATTTATGGCGTTCAGTAATATAAATTTTATCGAGTTTCATGACAATTATAGTACACAAATATTATTTTGAAAGGATTCAATTTTAACTATAATTTAAAAAAGAAAATGTTTTTACGAATCTACACAATTTAATTAATTTAATCATTTTATTATGTTAATTATTTTCTAAATATTTCTTTTAGCTGTAAACATTAAGACAAGAGACATTAAGACATTCTTCATTCATTCTTTATTCTACAGCAAGTTCTTATGTTTTTAAAGATACTTTTTTTTCTTGTACATTTTTAAGTATTGAAACATATTTTCTTTTCTTTCGACAAATTAAAAAAAATAAAAATAAAAAAAATAAAATCCATGGGAAAAAAATTCTCATAAATAAATCCAATGCTTCTAACACAATTTCATATTGCATGAACAGAATCATAATGAATTATGCACACAAAACAAAACTGCTTCAAATTTTTATTTCATAAAAATATTAAACTCCGTTTGGGTATTGGAAACATCCTTTGATAACTCTATCTTCGATAAAATCAATGCTCCAAGCTCCAAACCATTGCCATGCGCTGCTGAATAAAAAGTTTAAAAAAAAAACTTTTTTTTGCCTTCTGGTTGTAAAACTTTTATCGTGACGCGCATAAACATGATATTTTACGTTTCAAAGCATGGTGTTATTCACGAGGTTTCCGATATCGTAGAATGTTCTTGATAGTTTAAGAAGTTTTTGTGATCTGAGGTTCTAAATATAGTGGAGAAAAATTGTCGGCAAAGAGATAAAAACATAGTATTTTATTTTGTAAAGAATATATTTCAATAAAAAAATATAACACATCTCGTTTTGTTTTAATGGAATAATACCATGAAATTTTTTTTTTTAACACAAAAATTGTCCAGCTCTGACCACTATTAGAAATTGTATATCTTTTAACAAAAAATGGTTAACAATATTCATAATATGTATAACAATATTCATAACTTATTCGTAATATATATAGTAATATTCATAATATGTATAACAATATTCAAAACTCATTCGTAATATATATAGTAATATTCGTAATATGTATAACAATATTCTTAAACTAACAAAAATAATTAAATATTAAAATTAATGATGGTGTTCAATAATATAAATTTTATTGCGGCTCATGACATTTTAAAAAAAAATATTACTTTGAAAAGATTCAATTTAATCTATAAATTTAAAAATTAATTTTTTTTACAAATCTATGCATTTAATCATTTTTATTGTGTTATTTTTTTCTAGATATTTATCTTTAAATATTAAAAAGGATATTTTTGAAATTTTAAAAATTATAAAAGTTTTAAATTTATATCATATCCGTACCTTTATTTAATTTCAACTGACATGGCGGAATTCCAATAAAGTTAACATTTAATTGATTTTTTTTTAACTAAATCTTATAATCAGAGGTTTTTTGTTTTGGTTATCACTCTAATGTAATTTTTTTTTGCTTACTTTCGGCTAAGTAAACCGGGACCTAGAGTTTAACGTGGATTTCTAACAAACATTTATGCCACCGTCAGGATTCAAACATGAAGCCTATGGTCAAAGGTGAAGGGCTAGCCAATTGTATATTCTACGGAAACAAAACTTTAGATTACCTGAAAGCCAGTTATGGAATAGTAAAAATAGATTTATCCTTACAAAGATTTTACAATTAATAAAATAATACAAAGATTTTCTTGTTATTATTTTAAAATGGAAATATATACATAGTATAAAAAAAATTAAATATCTTTTAAAAATAATACAATCTTGGAAAAAATAATTTAAGACCTTTTAAAAAAATTTTGGCAAAAGAATATTATGCATACTTTTTAATTACAGTAATATCACATACTAAATATACAGTATATTACATATAGTACTAACCTAAATCAAAAGTAATACTACTACTTAAACTATTAATTTTTTTTATTAAAGTTATCACTATTCATTAATTTAAATTATATAAAATGAATTAAACTATATATAAAATAATATATATTTTGTGTATATTTAAATGCATACTTTTTGAAATACACTAACTACAATTTTTTAAGATAATTCGATATTAAAATAAATTATTATTTTAAAAATGTATTAATTGAAATACATAAAATAAAATATTTTCAAAATGTTTTTACATTTATTTTGGTGTAAAATAAATGTATATTTAAATAACAAATAATATTGCTAATTAAATTAAAATACTAATTATTTTGTGATTAACATTTTAATAATATTGATTCTTTTTCAGACGATAATTATGTTTTAACTTTATTCTTATTTTAAATCAAGAATTAGGTATGAACAAACTAATTTCAATTCAAAAATATTTAAAATAAAAATAAAAAATAACTCCATTTAATAATTTTAAAATAACATAGTAATTTAAATTTAATAGCTTAACTGTGTACTAATTAAAAAATATAATTTTGTAAAATTTTTGTTACTACACCTATTATCGTTTTAACAAAAAAGTTCTTTGAGCATGAGCTGAACAATTTAAATTTTGTTTTAAAATTTCGTATTTTACGATGATCAAGTTTACTAAGAGAATTAGTATATTAGGAAGACATTCAAATAATAATAATTAATAAATTTATCTATAAATATATTAATAACTGTTAAAGGAATTGTATTTAAATAATTACGGGTAATTAAATTTAACAGTTTAACTGTATACTATTGACTTATTTAAAAACTACAAATTTGTAAAATTTTTGTTACCTACAAATATTTTCGTTTTGAACAGAAAAGTTATTAGAGCAAGATCTGAAAAATTAATTTTATTTTAAAATTTCGTATTTTAATATAATCAAATTTTCTAAAAGAATTATTATATAAGGAAGTCATTCAAATTTAATAATTATATATTATCTATAAATATATTAATAGATGGAAAGGAATTGCATTTATTCTCATTGCCATCGTAAAAAGTGGCATTCCATTTTATGCCGCTCATGATTTCCTCATAAATCTTTTAAACAAACGGTGAGTTGGGGAAGATTTCTCAAGTGCTCCAAACAGTTGGCCCCAGAAGAATTCCCGATGAAGTTAGCGCTTGATTTAGAGGACATGCCCGTTTTTAAATTGGTTTAAAAATGCCTCAGACCATCCTCAACTCTTTCCCGCTCATTCAACCTTCTTAGGAAACTGTTCTCAACTTCTAAGCTAAAGATAAATTGTGCCTAAATTTTTTTCTTTACAATTTAACCGATTTACTATTCCGACTTTAAGATTTAGATTTATATATTTTTATGATATATATATATATATAGATAGATAGATACACACACACACACACACACACACACACACATATATTTATATATATATATATATATATATATATATATATATAGATACTAGCAGAACCAAATATACGTTGTCCTGCCAAAAAAAAAAATGTATTGTAGAAAACTACATATCGCGATTATGTTCTCCATGCTCCATTATATGTTTATACAAATTTTCATGGATATCCTTTGATCGTTATAAAAGATCTTCAGCACCATCTGGTGGCAAGTAACAATAAAGTGGATAGCGCGAACGTATTTTCCATGTCGAATACATATTATTACAAATTTTCATAGCGAGTGGTTGACTGATAAAGAAGTTAATAGACAGCAACACCATCTGGTGGCGACTTAAAACAAAAAGAACGTAGCATAAAAAACATTATCCATGTTTTGACAAACACACACAAAAGTTCATCAAAAACCGGTAGAGCAGTTTAGGAAGAGATAAATAACACACATACAGAAGAAGTATATCGATTTCAGCGCCACCTACCGCTTCCAGTTGTGAATCTAAACCATTCAGAACATACAAAAATTTCAACAGGACCGTTTCATTTCAAAAACATACAAAAAATTTCAACAGAATCAGTCATTATATATATATATATATATATATATATATATATATATATATATATATATATATAATATATATATATATATATATATATTGTGTGTAGATTAAATATTTTTTTTTTGTATTTTTGTGAAGTATGGTGAAAATTTTAACTGAGATATACTGCATACATTAACACTTGATGTAAACTAAATATTTATCTTAATTATTGCTATGGTTATTATAATTAATTTTTAAAATTAATAAAGCGATACGTCAAGATTGTATAAAAATACATAAACATGAATCTTCATTTAAAATGAACTTATATTTTAAATATGTTAATTACAACTAAATTACACTAATGTTTATACAATGTATAAACTATATTCAAAGTATTTAAAATATGCTTAGAAATATTTAAATAATTATTTTAAAGTATATTTTAAATATTTACAACTAATGTATATTACCCATAAGTAGTGTTAAATATAAAGATAATTTTATAACTTATTATTTATAATTAGGAAGAAACTAATTAAAATATAATGAACAACCATTTTATATGCTTTAATTCCCCTAAATACCAGGTCAAAAAATTATTAACATTATGTTTTATCCCTCAATAAATTCGCTTTACATACAAAAGTGAAGATTTATATACATTCATAATATACAAAATATTAAAAAATATATACAAAATGTAGTAATATACAAAATATTACTAAATTAGTAAATATAAAATTTACTTTTCACAAATAAATTAAGTACTTCTTTTACAATTTAAATTAAATACAGATCAAAAGTTTAAAAATATAGTTCCTTCTTCAAAAAGCAAGCTTTAGAAAAAGTAGCTTATGCATCTTTTTGTTCAATTTTTAAAAGATAATAATAATAAATGATCAGGAAACACATTGTGAAATGTGTTTCATAAAAAGTTTTGTACTAGATCAACAAATAACTTCTTTTCTGTGGTGTTGTTAAATCTTTTTTTCATTTACTGAAACTGATAATAACACTACCCAAAACTTCAAAGCTCTTTACACTACTTTTTTTTTATGGGAAAAACTAATATTGATTAATTGATTTCACATCACTTTTTTCGAAGAAAAAGCCAATGAACAGTTTTAGATCATTCTATTCAAATGATGTATATTCTTTTTCACTCATGCAAAAGTATGATGATAGGTTTAAAAGAATTTGTTTCAACGGATTTGACAAATTCATTTTATTTTTTACTATTATTCACATACTACTATTAGTTCTTTTCACACTCTCCTTATATATATATATTTATATATCTTGTTCAAATTTCCAATCGTTAATAAAATATTTTTTTATTCATCCACTCAAGTTCAAATACATTTTTAAACTTGCAGTGGATGACACTGGACGTTAATACAGTTTTTTCAAATATTAATTCATTCATTAAATTTAATTAATTAATTTTAGTTTTATAGGGGAGAAAGAAAAATTTCTCTTATATAAAAGGAATTTAGCAGGATATAAATTTAGGAATAAATATCGTCAGTGGCGAAGCGTGTAGATCGCTGGAAAATAGAAAGCGAATTAATAGAAAAACAAAAATAATAGTCCAACACCATATATAGAAAGGAAAATAGAAAATGCATGGAAATTCGCTTTCTATTTTGCCACTTAATATTGTGATTCTATCATATGTACATACATATTTATATTAATTGTAATTATTTTATAAAAAGTAACTAAAAATAGGAATTGTTTAAAAAAATTTTTTATATTACTTGTTTCATTGTTTCTTATAGAAATCATTTCTGTTTTATTTCATAATGTTATTTATGAATAAGACATTTGGAGTATAAAAAAATTATCATTTTCTTTGTAAATCACATCATAATCCTTAGCTCCACGGTTCAACCATTTTTGAGTATTACGGTAAATTTTTATTTGTTATGTGTGTATTAAATCTATTATAGATAAAGTAAAATGAATAAGAAAATTAAAACAATAACATCTCAACGTAAGCCTAATTTTCATTACTCATTTCGTTCAGCAAAAACCTTTGGTCAATAAAATTTACATTTAGATGTTTTTTAATTGCATTATAAAAGCCTTATTAAATTTTTTTGATATATTATAAAAATGCATTGTTAAACTAATATTTATTTAATCGAATGTGGGATTAAAAATGAACCGGTAAAGGAGGGAAATTTTCCATTTACTTTTATTTTTAATTTATTATTATTTATTTTTGTAAATAAATGTATTACTGTTGGTCTAAAATAAATAAAAAATTATTATACTGTATGTTACAATTGTTGAGCAAATTTTCTAAGTATTGGGAAATTAAAACCTCTTTTATGTGGCAAAATAAATATTTGTGATTTATGTGAATTTCGTTTCAGTTTCATAAATAATTTTAGTGAAAAATGGTAGTTTAATAATTACATACATACATTGTATAAAATAGTTATATTTTTACATTAGTAAAATTTTAATTTGTTGTAATATAATTTAAATTCTGATAAAATGTAATTAAGATTTGTGTTTAAAAAAGCACAAAAAATAATAACCATAATGAATTTTAAAAAATACCAAATTAAAACCTCTTTTATATGGCAATATAAATATTTGTGATTTATGTGAATTTCGTCACCTTCATAAATAATTTTAATAAAAAATGCCTACAATACAGCATAATCTAAAATCTGACAAAAATTAAAATTTGTGTTTAAAAACCCATAAGGAAATTGTCGATTTTTTAAAGGAATAAAGAAGTGTATATTTTTAAAATTGATTAATTTTACCACATTATTTTTTTTTAAATGGACGTTATTTATCATTTTTTAAAATTCCAAATAAAAATCATCCGAAATTAAATAGCGGAAAATTCAATATAATTAGAATATTCTCTAATGCCATTTATCAATTAAATTGATACGATTAAATACATGATACCAAATAAACATGCATTATTTTTATAAAATATTTTGAAATTGAAACCTTTTTACTTTTGCAACATATTTGAATTCTGACAAAATAAATGTTTAATTTAAAAATATTTTAAATTGAAACCACTTTTAAGAGTAAAATAAATGCTAAACTAGAAATATGGGAAGTATAATAGCTAATGTGCATAATATAGAGCTATATTTTTTTTACAATAGTAAACAACTTTAATTTGCTGAAACAAAATTGAAATTCTGACAAAATGTAATTAAGATTTGTGTTTAAAAAAGCCATAATGAAATTTTTAAAAATATTTTAAAAACTAAAACATCTTTTATATGGTAAAATAAATATTTGTGATTTACGTGAACATTGTTTGAGCTTCATAAATAATTTTAATGAAATATGGTTTGTATAACAATTACATGCATACATTGTATAATACAGTGCTATATTTTTTTTATAACAGTGAAACATTTAATTTTCTGCAGCGAAATTTAAATTTGACAAAACGTAATTAATATTTATATATAAAAAAAGATAATTGTTTTTGAAAAAATATTTAAAAAAACCATTAAGACTTCTTTTATATCATAAAATAAATATTTGTGATTTATGTGAACTTTGTTGCAGTTTCATAAATAAT
Organism: Caerostris extrusa; assembly: GCA_021605095.1. Taxonomy (NCBI): domain Eukaryota; kingdom Metazoa; phylum Arthropoda; class Arachnida; order Araneae; family Araneidae; genus Caerostris; species Caerostris extrusa. Next base: position 46,007 of record BPLR01020032.1, read on the forward strand.
TTTGATGAAAAATGGGTAGTATAATAATTACATACATACATTGTATCATAAAGAGTTATATTTTTTTACATTAGTGGAATTTTTAATTTGCTGCACATAATTTAAATTCTGAGAAAATGTAATTAAGATATGTGTTTAAAAAAACCATAATGAATTCTTGTTTAATATTTTGAAATGAAGACTTCTTTTATATGGTAGAAGAAATATTTGTGATTATAATAAATACATGCATACATTGTATAATATAGAGCTATATTTTTTACAATGTTGTTACTAATCCCCCTGGTGCTGGAAAGCCTACATTAGGTCCAATATACCACGTCACATGCGACTGATCCATGACTAAGGGTAATATGCAGCTTCACTTTAACGAGGAACCATGAGGGCTGAAGACTAACTAAAACTTACGACAACGCTCTACGATTATATTAGACCAGGACCTACGGTTTAAAGTGGATTCTGAACCATTACAAACATCCATGGCACCGCCGGGACTATTTTTTACAATACAGATATTCTAAATTCTGACAAAAATTAAAATTTGTGTTTAGAAACCCATAAGGAAATTGTCGATTTCTTAAAGAAATAAAGAAGTATATATTTTTAAAATTGATTAATTTTCCCACATTAATTTTTTTAAATGAACGCTATTTATCATTTATTAAAATTCCTAATCAAAATCATCAGAAATTAAATAGCGGAAAATTCAATATAATTAAAATATTCTCTAATGCCATTTATCACTTAAATTGATACATTTTTTAAAATTTAAGTAGTCCTTTTTTTTTTTAACACAAATATGCATAAGATTTTGTTACTGAAAATCTAATTCGTATAATATCAATTTGCATAATATATAAAAGGAATAAAAAGCTTTTACTTAACTAGTAAATTCACTTAACGAATTTTAACAAAATTACCTTTTAGAAAACCACGTGAAAACTATTTAACTAAAATTAATCGATCCAAAACTGCTTCCTCTTCATCACATGTTTTTTTTTTTTTTTTTAGATCTGCCTTTTTTTCCCTGGGGCCTTTTATAAGAGGCGCAGTCTTTTATCTTAGGAAAAGGAAATAAAAAGAATCTGCTGCTAAACAGCTTTGGGTTAACCACACACAATAGCTATTACGCACTTACTGGATTTAGTTTCCCGTGCTTTTTCGACGAACAAGACAAAAAAAAAAAAATGGTCCAGTTTTTGTTCTTTTTCTGTCCCTTCGCTCTTAAGCCCTTTATTTAACCAAAGGATTCTTTCCAAGAGAATCCTTTCGACGGAATTTGGTTTTCGGATCAATTTTGTATTATGAAGTTCGGCCAAAATCCAAATTTCTAATATCAAACAATGATTTGTGCGGAGTCTGGAAAATGTATTCGCTATGCAAAAATAGCAAACAATACAAATTATTAATCAGTGGCCTCCAATATAAAATTCTGATGGCTTAACTGTTCATAATCTCTTCTAATTAATTGTAGAAATTACGATGATTATGATTATCATGATAATGAATATTATGATAATGATTATGATTATCAGTGCTTTGTAATTTGTCGATGCAAAAGATTTATTACACGTTAATGTATACGATCAGAATCAAAAATATACCATTATTGATATTTAAATATAGAAATATGTTCTTAATTGAAGTAACACTTCAAAATGTTCCTGTTATACACATATTCATTTTTAACCACCTTGGAAGATACAGAAAGAGTCATCTGCAAAAAAAAGTTTTTTATTCTTTTTTCTAAAATTATTAAAAAATTAGCAAATCTAAAAAATTATGAATGTTCTGTATTATTAAGTTCGTCAAAATCCAAATTTCTAATATTCAACAATGATTTGGGCGTAGTTTGGAAAAATGTATTCGCTATTAAAAAAAAAAAAAAAACAATACAAATTATTAATCAATGGTCTCCAATATAAAATTATGATGACTTAACTGTTCTAATTAATTCTAGAAATTATGATGAGATGTAAATACTTTGTAATTTGTCAATGCAAAAGATTTATTACACGTTTGTGTATACGATCAGAATTAAAAAAATACAATTATTAATATTTAAATAGAGAATTATTTTCTTAATTGAAATAAAACTTCAAAATGTTTCTCTTATATATGCATTTATTTTTTAACCATCTAGGAAGATACAGAAAGAGTCAACTGCAGATGGATTTTTTTCTTTTCTAGAATTATGTATGTTTTGTATTATGAAGTTCGGCCAAAATCAAAATTTTAATATCCAACAATAATTTGTGCGTAGTCTGGAAAATATACTCAAAATGCAAAAATAGCAAACAATACAAATTATTAATCAATGGTTTCAATATAAAATTATGATGACTTAACTGTTCATAATATGTTCTAATTAATTGTAGAAATTATGATAAGACGTCAATGCTGTGTAATTTGTTGATGCAAAATATTTATTTACCGTTTCTGAAAAACGAGCAGAATATAGAAAAACCATTATTAAAATTTAAATAGAGAAATATTTTCTTAATTGAAAAAAAAATTTAAAATGTTCCTGTTATATATATATATTTGTTTTTAACCACTTAGGAAGATACAGAAAGAGTCATCCACAGATATTGATAATTTTCTAGAGAATTCTTTTGACGAAATTTGGTTTTCAGATCAATTTTGTGTTATGAAGTTCACCAAAATCCAAATTTCTAATATCCAACAATGATTTGTGCGTAGTCTGGAAAATGTATTCGCTATGCAAAAATAGCAAACAATACGAATTATTAATCAATGGCTTCCAATATCAAATTATGATAACTTAACAGTTCTTAATCTCTTCTAATTAATTGTAGAAATTATGATGATTATGATTAACATGAATATTATGATAATGATTTTTAATTATTCAGTATTAATTTATGGTTGCAAAAGATTTATTACACGTTAATGTATACGATCAGAATTAAAAATATACCATCATTAATATTTAAATATAGAAATATTTTCTTAAATTGAAATAAAACATCGCAATGTTCCTGTTATACAAACATTTATTTTAATAATAATGATTAATAATTTGTATTGTTTGCTGCTTTTGAAAAGCGAATACATTTTCCATACTAAAAATAAATCAATGTTGGATTTAATTTAATACACGGGACAAGATTTATACACGTGTGTGTATACGATCAGAATTAAAAAATACTATTATTAATATTTAAATGGAGAAATATTTTCTTTTATTGAAATAACACTTCACCAAGTTCCTGTTATATATTATAAACATTTAATTTTTTAACACATAGGAACATACAGAAAGAGTCATTTGCAGATTTTGATAGTTTTCTAGAATTATGAATATGTGTTATGAAGTTCGCCAAAATCCAAATTTCTAATATCCAATAAAGGAATTTGTTGCAAATGAATCCTTCTGTATTTTTCAAGGTGTTTAAAAATAGATTTATATATAACAGGCACTTGGTGAAGTTTTATTTCAATAAAGAAAATATTTCTCTATTTAAACATTAATAATGGTATTTTTAATTCTGATCGTATACACAAACGTGTATTAAATCGTATGTTGTGTATTAAATTAGCAATGATTTATTTTTAGTCCAGAAAATGTATTCGCTAGTCAAAAATAGCAAAAAATACAAATTATCAATCAATTGTCTCCATTATAAAATTCTGAGGACTTACTGTTCATAATCTGTTCTAATTAATTGTAAAAATTATAATGATAAGATCAGAATTAAAAAAAAAACCATCATTAACATTTCAATAAAGAAATATTTTCTTAATTGAAAATAAAACTTCAAAATGTTCCTGTTGTATATGCATTCATGTTTAACCACCTAGAAGAATACAGTAAGAGACATCTGTAGATGTTGTTAATTTTGTAGAATTATGAGTGTTCTGTATTATGAAGTTCACCGGAAAATAAATTTTTTAATATCCAACAATGATTTGTGCGTTGTCTTGAAATTGTATTCTCTTTGCAAAAATAGCAAAACAATACAAATTATTAATAAATTGTTTCCTATGTAAAATTCTGATGACATTGTTCATAATCTGTTCTAATCAACTGTAAAAAATATGATAAGACATCAACGCTTTTGTAATTTATCGACAAAAAGATTTATTACACGTTTGTGTATACGTTCAGATTTAAATAATACTTTTATTAACAATTAAATATAGAAATATTTTCTTAAGTGAAATAAAACTTCAAAAGGTTCCTGTTATATATAAATATATTTTTTTAAACATCTTCTTTAGATGTTGATAATTTTCTAGAATTATTAACAAAAATAGGAACTATTTACATTTTTTTATATTTAATTTTATGCCTGATCATGATAGAAGAACTTCACAATAGAATACACCTGAAGATTATGTAGGATAAAATAAAGCATAAAAGCATATAAAACCAAATTTAATCGTCTACTACAATTTAATAATGCTACAGTGTATTAATAAATTTGTAAATAAAATGAAGTAGAAGCATTTATTGTAATATGATTGATATCAATCTTAAAACTATATAATAATGCAACATTTAAATTGATAAATATCAAGGCAATTTATGTTACAAAATTGTTTTATGATTTTAAATGTAATACAATATAAATAAGTTAGTAAACAATTTTAAAATGTTGGTTCAGTTAAATTATTGTTGTTTGAAAGTTTATATGGTAAATAATATAAAAAGTTCAGTAAAATTAACAAAAATACTCAAAATACTTAAATTATTAGCTGATGTATATTTCATCATTTACTGAAGTTTTACTATCGTTTCTCGTTATAATTTTTATAAGTAACCGTGCTTTCTCCCGTACAATGGAAAAAGCGCCCCCTGTGATCTTCAGTAGAAATTCAACTGAAATTTGAATTACTATTATTTAATTTCTCAGAAATCTCTTATAGACTGAAATTAAATTAATATTAAATTGTTTTCTATGATTTTTTGTAGAATGTCATGAAACAAAAAATTATTCAAAAAATGATCAAAAATCAAATTCTTTTGAACAAAAATCATGCTTTTTCCTAAAATATCAAAATGATTATCAGATTTTATCATTCTAGCAATTAGTCCTTAACGTCCAATACAAAAAATAAAATTCATTCTTAAAACAAGTCATCATAAGAAATATATATTATTGCAAACAATTTTTTCATGTAATTAAAGACAACTTTTATTTATCCAACAAAAATTCAACAACTGTAACATCAAATATCGTTATTTTTAGCACATATAATAGTATGGATATGAATGGATTTTATATTTGAAGTATTAGTTCTGGGTTTTTTTCCCATTCATAAATATGTACATAAAAAAATTTTATTATTATGCATCATAATTTTTATTTTGTTAGACAGAAAAACAGTATTGATAGTCATTAATTACTGAATCTTCTTTGCTTCAATAATATCGCAACAAATCATGATGCGTCATGATAAATAGCTACTGATGATTTAATATCAGATAAATAGTTACTGAAGATGATTGATTACCCTTTAGAAAGTAGTGATTACTTTTATCTATAATGTTTTTATGAAAATCATATTAAGCACAACATGTTATTAATATGTGGAAAATAGGAAACTTAAAATAATTCATGGGAAAAAAAAATTACAATCTTCTGATTTAGAAACAAATATAAATAATTCTCGCATAGAATATAAATATTTTAGTACGCACACAATAATCTATGTAATGTAATTGCATTGGTAAGTTTAAAGCAATACTGAGAAATTCAGCTTAGAGAATATCTCAAAATTGACAAGAAATTAAAAAAAATTCCTTTAAGTAAAGGTTTTTTTTCCGTTTTGTCCTATTAAATCACCCTATATAAGTCGTATATATGTATATAATGGGAATATATTAATGGCAATGTAAAATAATGTAACAGTAGAAAATAGCAAAGGTAGTAAGACAATACAAATGGTATAGACAAATAATTTAAAAAAAAAAAAAAAAAAATCAAACAAATTTTTAAATGTTACACTTTACTAAAAAGAATAATAAAGTTATTATTCACTTTGTATAAGTATTACTTACATTAGGAAAAAAATGTATAAGCTTTTATTTAAAAATAACAACAACAACAAGTTTTAGACAACCTTCTGTATGGCAAGGAAAATATTCTTGAACTTGACTTATTGTTTAAAAAGAGTTTTTGATGTTCTATCGCTCCAGTAATTCAGATATCTACAACAAAATGTTATGAATTAAACTCAAATTTATGTGACTTGCAAATATATGAGTTACAAACTGTATTACAATGAAAATAATTAGTTACGGTAAGTACGAGCAACACTGTGTGGTGACCTGACAGTGAAAGTAACAAACAACTGAAATCCCAAGAAAAATCCAAAAGTGAATTGCTAGATCGGTGCTGGTTTATAAAATGTGCCAAACCAACAAATATCGAATTAAAGAGATGTTACTACATTTTTAAATTGAATTCAATGGGGTAAATTCATCGATATTAAATTTTGGATGCATTTAAAAGCAGTGATAAATTTTCGATTCAAGTACATAATAGACACAACACTTATCCATAGTTTTACTAAATCTATGCGAGGATTTAAATAATATTCAAAGTGCAATTTACATCCTAGATGGTAAAATGTATTGAAGAAAACCATTTGTTGATTATCTCATTTGTGAATCCACTTGACTCACAATGAACAGGCAGGCCCCTCCAGCGTTTTGTTGTGAGGACTAAGTTGAGCAGATCTCATCAAAATGCACCACCACTTGTTTAAGATATTTTAATGAGTCATGGATTTGATCCAGCCTGGGGCAAACCAAGTACAACTAAAACAATGAAAAGCAACAGTAGCAATGAATCTGTATTTTCCGATCATGATACTAATAAGTGAAGAATACTAAAAACTGGAGGTGAAATAAATTTATATTCCATTGTTTTCGATGTTCGTCAGAGCATCAATTATGTGAGTTGAGTTTTAAGTTTATATTCTAGTGTAACTTTTCTCAAATAGCTAATCATTCGAGGAATTTTTAATATTTATTGGAACAAAACATTACTACAAATCATGATATCACATAAAGAAAACACTTAAATATAACATTTCTGGGAAGTTTAACGATTCAAATGTGTTTAGTTTTCGCATACCAGAATTTGTATACTTTCCATCGTTCTTTAACTTCAATAGGTGGGTTTATGAGTGACATGAATTTAGGAGTGTTTCAATACAATTGTTACTACATTTATATTCTTACACTTGAATTGAAACAATTGTATTTTTTATGTTGTCTACACAGGCTCAGTGTGTGAGTAAAGTAAACACATTAAATATGTGCACTTCTCAATCGTTTAAATTTTTTTCTATATTGATTCAAAATAGGCATTCCCGTTTAAATGATATTGATGTTCGATAATCCAACAAAGTCACTACTCCAGCACGTCTGTGGTCCCAAACGTGCTGTACTACAGAAAGTTTACTGCACTATAACTGATAGCTTTTATTAATACTTAAGAGAAGCAAGTTCGAATAATGCATCTTCACTGGTACATGTACTACAGACACAACTTTCAAAAATAAAAAAATTCACAAGTGAATGTTTCACAAGAATAATCTTACTGCGCGTTTCATATTGAAAAGCAATGACTTATTTATTTGTATGTAATTAGATACATTATTAGTACAATGCATAAAAATAAATGATATAACATTAGATTGAAATTCACATTTTTTAATAATATTTAGAAAATTTTTTTAATATCGCTATTAAAACATTAATAAAACCATTTTATGAAATACTAATCAGATTTAAAAATACACCACTCCATGAAATATCATTAAGGTCTAAACATAGACCATTTCATGAAATACCTTTCAGGTCAAAATATAAACCATTTCATGAAATAACATTCACGTCTAAATATAAAACATTTTCTAAAATACCACAAGCATAATTATAAACAATTTCAAAAACCCAATCATATCTAAATCTGAACTATTTTAAGAAAAACCATTCAGGATTAAACCTAAATTATTTTATAAAATATCAATAGGTTTATTGGAATTCTTTCCTTCAAGTATCATCAAAGGCAATTCTACGGAATATAAATCTACGCCTAACACATTTAAACAACAATCTTGCCACTCTTACGGGCAAAAAGGAACAGAAAAAAAATTCCAGGCCACTAACAATAAAGTATAGCTTCTCGTAGCAAGATGCTCGGAGAATTCATCTTTAATTGGATGGGTTCCGCCTTTGTAAGAGCAAGGCCATTTAGCCCTACAGAAAGCTTTACTATTCGAAGGCTTTAATTCTTGTTGTGGATATCTTTTCCTTTTATCGCCTTGGAATTAGAGGGATTTGTAGGGAGACCATTTCCGCACAGAATAGCCAAACAAAATAGATAAGTACAAGTTTTTTGTATCTTAAATAATCAGTTTGCCTCTACCAGAAATGCAAGTGTTCTTGGAAACAGGGCAGAAAGGTTTGGCTTTGGGAAGAAAGATAGATGGATTTTCTTATCGGCTACGAAGAACATCGATAAGTTTTATAACTCTTTGAATTAATTTATCTTAAGTTTAGATTGGAAGTAACTATTTCTAGCTTTATAAGGATTTGAACTAAACAGTTTAATTAATTTATTATAAAAGTAATTTACTGGTTACAGTTTTAATACAATTCATAAAAATAAATGATATAATGTTACATTTACATTCGCCTTTTAATAATATTTAGTAAAGTATGCATCATTTTTAAAAATATAAATTAAACCATTCCATGAAATGCCATTCAGATATAAATATAAACCGTTTCATGAAATATCACCCAGGTCTATATAACCCATTCCATTAAATATCATTCATGTCTAAATATAAACCAATTCATAAAACATCACAAGTATAATTATAAACTACTTCTGGGAATACCAATCCTAACTAAATCTAAACTATTTCATTAGATACCAATCAGATCTAAATCTAAACTACTTCATTAAACATCATTTGGATCTAAATTTAAACTATTTCATTAACACCACTCAGATCTGAATCTAACCTATTTCAATAAATACCAATCAAATCTAAATCTAAATTTATACCAATACATCTAAATCGAATCGATTCAGATCCATTGGTATAAAATTTCATTATATACCGATCAGATCTGAAACGATAATATTTCATTAAATACCAATCGGATCTAAATCGAAACTATTTCATTAAATAACAATCAGTACTAAAACGAAACTGTTTCATTAGATACCAATCAGATCTAAATCTATAGTTTTAGATCTGATCTGTATTTAATGAAATAGTAAACAATTTAAGAAAAACCATTCTAGACTAAACCAAAATTATTTTATAAAACACCAATTGGTTTATTGGAATTCTTTCCTTCCAAGTATCATCAAAGGCAATTCTACGGAATATAAATCTACGCCTAACACATTTAAACAACATTCTTGCCACTCTCGCGGGTAAAAGAAACAGAGAAAAAAGGCCAGACCACTAACAATAAAGTATAGCTTCTCGTAGCAAGATGCTCGGAGAATTCATCTTTAATTGGATGGGTTCCGCCTTTGTAAGAGCAAGGCCATTTAGCCCTACAGAAAGCCTCACTATTCGAAGACTTTAATTCTTGTTGTGGATATCTTTTCCTTTTATCGCCTTGGAATTACAGGGATTTGTAGGAAGCCATTTCCGCACAGAATAGCCAAACAAAATAGATAAGTACAAGATTTATATCTTAAATAATCAGTTTGCCTCTACCAGGAATGCAAGTGTTCTTGGGAACAGGGCAGAAAAGTTTAGCTTTTAAAAAGAAAGATAGATGGATTTTCTTATCAGTTACGAAGAGCATCGATAAACTTTATAATTCTTTGAAGAAATAAATCTTAAGCTTAAGTTAGAAACAATTTATCTTGTGTTTATAATGAATGAATTGAGCTAAACAATTTAATTAAATTTATTTTATTCTAATATTAATTATACCATATCTGCATCTATAATAAAATATAAATTATTTAAACCATTCAATGAAATACAAGTTATATTGAAATATAAACCACTTCATGAAAAACAAGTTAGATTGAAATATCGGTCAGATCTAAACATAGCTATTTTTCTAGAGTATTTCATAATTAGTATTCATTTTAAAAAATAAATATTTCAACGAAATGAATTTTCAATAAGAATACCAATTCAGGGCGTTTCATATTGAAAAGTAATGAATCATTCATTTGTATGGAATTGCATTTCTAAGTAATTGGGCACATTATTATCACAATGCATAAAAATAAAGTGCATGATATTAGATTGAAATTCACCTTTTAATAATATTTAGTAAAGTCTGCATCAATATTTATAAAATAAAAATACAAACCATTTCATGAGATACCAATCAGATTTAAATATAAATCTTTTCATGAAATATCATTCAGGTCTAAATATAAACCATTTCATGAAATACCATTCAGGTCTTAATATAAACCATTCCATGAAATACCAATGAACCATTCCATGAAATACCAAGACATACCAATCAGGTCTAAAAATGGCCATTTCCTGAAATATCATTCAGGTCTAAATATAAACTACATCATGAAATATCATTCAGATCAAAATAAAAACAATTTGCTAAAATAACAATCTGATCTAGATCTAAACTATTTCATTAAATATCTATCAGATCTAAATCTCAACCATTTCCATTTCCTTAAATACAAAACAGATCTAAATCTAAATTATTTCATTAAATTCCAATCAGATCTAAATCTAAACTATTTCATCAGATACCAATCAGATCTAAATCTTAACAATTTAAAAAAAAAAAACACTCAGGACTAAACCTAAATTATTTTATAAAATACCAAAAGGTTTATTGGAATTCTTTCCTTCCAAGGTGGCATCAAAGGCAATTCTACGGAATATAAATCTACGTCTAACACATTTAAACAGCAATCTTGCCACTCTCGCGGGTAAAAGAAAGAGAAAAAAAACTCCAGGCCACTAACAATAAAGTATAGCTTCTCGTAGCAAGATGCTCGGAGAATTCATCTTTAATTGGATGGGTTCCGCCTTTGTAAGAGCAAGGCCATTTAGCCCTACAGAAAGCCTTACTATTCGAAGACTTTAATTCTTGTTGTGGATATCTTTTCCTTTTATCGCCTTGGAATTACCAGGGATTTGTAGGGAGGCCATTTCCGCACAGAATAGCCAAACAAAATAGATAAGTACAAGTTTTGTATCTTAAATAATCAGTTTGCCTCTACCAGGAATGCAAGTGTTCTTGGAAACAGGGCAGGAAAGTTCGGCTCTGAAAAGAAAGATACATGGATTTTCTTATCGGCTACGGAGAACAGCGATAAACTTTATTACTCTTTGTAGGAATAACTCTTAAGTTTAGATTATAAGTAACTCTTTCTAAAGTTGATAATTAATTGAATTAAGCAATTTAATTACATTTATTTTATTCTAAAATTAATTACAAACAAATCTGTCTCTATTTTAAAAATATAAATTAAACCATTTCATGATATACCAGTTGGATTTAAATATAAACCCCTTCAGGAAATAACAATAGGTCTAAAAATAAGCTATTCCATGAAATGCTGTTGAGGTCTAAATATACACCATTTCATTAAATATCATTCACATATAAATATAAATCACTTCATTAAATATCATTCAGGTCCAAATATAAAACATTTCATTAAATATCATTCACGTCTAAATATAAACCATTCCATTAAATATCATTCAAGTCTAAATATAAACCATTTCATTAAATATCATTCACGTCTAAAATATAAAAATCATTTCCATTAAATATCATTCAAGTCTAAATATAAACCATTTCATTAAATATCATTCACCATTCAATTAAATATCTAAATATAAACCATTCCATTAAATATCATTCAAGTCTAAATATAAACCATTTCATTAAATATCATTCACGTCTAAATATAAACCATTCCATTAAATATCATTCAAGCCTAAATATAAACCATTTCATTAAATATCATTCACGTCTAAATATAAATCATTCCATTAAATATCATTCAAGTCTAAATATAAACCATTTCATTAAATATCATTCACGTCTAAATATAAATCATTCCATTAAATTCATTCACGTCTAAATATAAATCATTCCATTAAATATCATTCAAGTCTAAATATAAACCATATTAAATATCATTCACATAAATATAAATCATTCCATTAAATATCATTCAAGTCTAAATATAAACCATTTCATTAAATATCATTCACATCTAAATATAAACCATTCAATTAAATATCATTAACGTCTAAATATAAACCATTCCATTAAATATCATTCAAGTCTAAATATAAACCATTTCATTAAATATCATTCACGTCTAAATATAAACCATTCCATTAAATATCATTCAAGTCTAAATATAAACCATTTCATTAAATATCATTCACGTCTAAATATAAATCATTCCATTAAATATCATTCAAGTCTAAATGTAAACCATTTCATTAAATATCATTCACGTCTAAATATAAATCATTCCATTAAATATCATTCACGTCTAAATATAAACCATTCCATTAAATATCATTCAAGTCTAAATATAAACCATTTCATTAAATATCATTCACGTCTAAATATAAACCATTCCATTAAATATCATTCAAGTCTAAATATAAACCATTTCATTAAATATCATTCACGTCTAAATATAAACCATTCCATTAAATATCATTCAAGTCTAAATATAAACCATTTCATTAAATATCATTCACGTCTAAATATAAACCATTTCATTAAATATCATTCACGTCCAAATATATAAATCATTCCATTAAATATCATTCAAGTCTAAATATAAACCATTTCATTAAATATCATTCACGTCTAAATATAAACCATTCCATTAAATATCATTCAAGCCTAAATATAAACCATTTCATTAAATATCATTCACGTCTAAATATAAATCATTCCATTAAATATCATTCACGTCTAAATATAAATCATTCCATTAAATATCATTCAAGTCTAAATATAAATCATTCCATTAAATATCATTCACGTCTAAATATAAATCATTCCATTAAATATCATTCAAGTCTAAATATAAATCATTCCATTAAATATCATTCAAGTCTAAATGTAAACCATTTCATTAAATATCATTCACGTCTAAATATAAACCATTCCATTAAATATCATTCAAGTCTAAATATAAACCGAAAATACTAAAATACCACAAGTATAATTATAAACAATTTCAGGAAACACCAATGAAATCAAAATGCAAGCTATTTTACTAAATACCAAACAGATCGAAATCTAAACTATTTCATTAGATACCAATCAGCGAAATCTAAATTATTTCATTAGATACCAATCAAATCGAAATCGAAAATATTTCATTAGATACCAATCAAATCGAAATCTAAACTATTTCATTCAATATCAATCATAACTAAATCTAACTATTTCCTTAAATAATAGTGAGATCTAAATCTAAACTGTTTCATTAAATACCAATCAGACCTAAATTTAAACTATTTTATTAAATACCATCCAAATCTGAATCTCAACTATTTCGTCAGATACGAATCATATCAAAATCTAAACTATTTCATTAAATACCAATTAAATCAAAATCTAAATTATTCCAAAAAAACCCATTTGGGGCTGAAACTGAATTATTTTATAAAATACCAAATTGAAATTATTCCAAAAATACCAATTGGAATTATTTGCATCCAAGTATCATCAAGGCAATTCTACGGAATACAAATCTACGTCTACCACATTTAAACAACACTCTTAGCCACTCTCGCGGGTAAAAGAAACAGAAAAAAATTCCAGGCCACTAACATTAAAGTATAGCTTCTCGTAGCAAGATGCTCGGAGAATTCATCTTTAATTGGATGGGTTCCGCCTTTGTAAGAGCAAGGCCATTTAGCCCTAAAGAAATCTTTACTATTCGAAGACTTTAATTCTTGTTGTGGATATCTTTTCCTTTTATCGCCTTGGAATTACAGGGATTTGTAGGAGGCCATTTCCACACAGAATAGCCAAACAAAATAGATAAGTACAAGTTTTGTATCTTAAATAATCAGTTTGCCTCTACCAGGAATGCAAGTGTTCTTGGAAACGAGGGCAGAAAAGTTTGGGTTTTGGAAGAGAGATAGATGGATTTTCTT